>LQNS02007215.1:26451330-26463513 GCA_001587735.2 Parhyale hawaiensis | reverse complement strand
CTTCATTATACTGTTTATCATATACCGTATATCAGGGGCCTTCAGTATTCCGCTTGGTCCTGACTCGTCCCAGGATATTGTAAAAGTTGAATAACCCTGACACAGTATCATCTTGTACAGTAGACCTTGATTTGAGTCTAGTAGCACCCCTGGGGTTCGGTGAGTCAGTCTCTGCTTGGGATTTGACGGAGGTGTTCAGGTGCATATATTACCTTTCTGCTTTTTCCTGTAACGTAATTAAAAAATCGCCTTTGTATTTCAAATTACTAACGGTTTTGACATTGCACGTAATAAGCTACTTGGGTTCAGTACATCCGGAAAGTGCTGAAAACTAGAATGTGCAGGCTTCGAGAAGCGTCACGGCTGTTCAGCTCTTGAATAACTATGCAAACATTTTGTACAGAAATATCCTTTTTACTGGTATAAAAAAGCTGTTTTATACAATTCGTTATCTTGCATATGCAGCGGATATCCATACTAATGAGGTTTCCATTTTGATTGTATATACTTTTGATCTGTTAGTGTGAAAAACCGGGGAAATAATTTGTATCGAGGGTCCGGTATCGAAATCCACGTACTTCCTCTGACCGCTCGATGCCAGAGTGCTCGAGTGAATATGCATTAATTCATGTTGGGTCTCGAACCTGCGGGCGCTGCCCTTGCTGGTGACGCCCATGCAACACCACTCGCCAGTCTCGGTAATTAGCGGCTCATTAGCTCCTAGATAAATTTGAAGCTGTAAACACGCAGGCTTATTATTCGTCGAGCGCTGACTATAAAAATATTTATAGTGAGTGTATAACGTGTGCAGCGAGCGCACTTAACCCCTCAATCGACGTTTTTTTAAATTTGTATGGCAAGCTGAACTGTGTTTATGATGCATTTGACACCATTGCTGCCGCTCACTGCTATACATTCAACGCAAGTACAATATGCCGACCCTATAGCCCGGCGCTGGACCTGTGAAAGTTCCGCAGAACAAAAGCGTTATTCTTAATGAAAATGTCAGTTCTGCATCATCCATACCTACTTAATATAAAAACACATTCCAAGTCCAACTGCAATTTTTCTACCTATTACCTGCAATTCTTGGAGTGAGTATGTATAATTGTATGTACTGAAGCGCGCATGTCCGTTTTTTTCATTCAATACAGTGAGCGTAATTTCCGTCCTCTCTAGCAGTCTAGCTGAAGCCGTCGAAGAGTGGAGGAGGGGGGGGGGCGGGATAAAACTCATGGTGTATTTCAACTGCCCTAGCTGCACATACGCGAAAGAAATTTAGATTTCCAATTTTTTAGTATACTCAACAAATATAGCACTCGGTATCCAATTTGCTGATGTCCAATTCCTCTTGAGCGTTAATTTTTTGCTAGAAGAATCTACGAGCCAGCTTGTGCTTGAATACGTGACTGATGTGGTGCAGGTCATTTAATTACCTCCGCCAATTGGAGGTTATGTTTTCGTCAGATTTGTCGGTCTGTTATTCTCTCTGTTCGTATGTCAGCTAGATCACTCAAAAAGTTATGGACTGATTCTTATGAAATTTACATGAATTGTTAGATATATCACGAAGAGCAAATGACCAAATTTTTTGTAACGATCCGTTTGTTCGTTCGTTTGTCACTGTTTTTAATGTTATGCTTGTTAGTACAATAACTCAAAAAATAAGGAATGGATCTTTATGAAAATAATAGGAGTTGTTAGTAATGTTAAAATACATAAATGATTAAATTTTGGTGAAAATCGGTTGGTTCGTTTGTATGTTTGACTTATGTTTGTCATAATGTTTTTAGCAGCATAACTCAAAAAGTTATGAACGGATCTTCAAGAAAATTCCATAAACTGTTTTTACTATCAAAAGGCACAATTGATTAGATTTTTGAGTTGATACAAAGAAGATCAATGTTTCAGAGCCAAGTTGAATTCTTCGTTACTGTTGCCGCGCTTGGCGGAGGTATGCGCTCTCAGCGTGCTCTATGTTACATGTTATAGAAGTGGCTGTCAGCCAGCCAGTCAGACAGATTGGGTGCTGTAGTTGGAGTATTGGGGCTTGAGGGCTACAGCCATTTGACAACGCAGTAGCCTGCACGAAAGGAGGCTGAGATTAGCTTCAGTTATATTTCTTCCGAGCAGTAGCAGCTAAAGCGCAAACAGACTCCTGTTGTTCCCTCCCGAGACCGTGTCAATGATACGCCAAATTTCCCCTAATACTGAAAGCGTAGCGGTCGTACTAAGGAAGGAACGCAGAGAGGAACAAGCCACATTATAAAATTATTATAACGTTTCGCTACTAAGCTCGTTTGCGACCATCTGTGCACGTACACTTCACTATGACTTTATTAAATTTTGGAAGGCGAAATGACAAAAATAAATCAAGTAACCAAATACCAGCTGGCAGTGAACGTGTTGACTAGGAAATATGGTTTTTAAGTAAGTAAAAATGAAATATAACAAAATTGTGTACTACCCGCTGCGCATTGGCTCGAAATATGTATTGGCGAGTTCTATATTTCAATATGAGATAATATACCAACCGGTTATCGTGTCAGGGGTGCAAAGATTATCGACAACTTACACTATGTAGCTAGTGTATGCGACGAGCGATGATTTTTGGGAACATTGTTCACTTGATGCACAATGAGATGAAGGCCACCAATCGACTGATGACAGCTCGGTTGGTTCCGTCGCAAGCTTCCGTCTTCCGCTGTCTTCCCCCCCCCCCCCCCCCCCCCCCCNCCCCCAGTCGCGGATGGCTCGGCCCGCCTGGTCCGCTGCTCTGTCCTATCTTTTGTCCTGCGTCTGCCAAGCGCGTCCTCACCGCTTGGCGGACTCCGCGGTGTTGCCTGGACTGCCAAGTGTTATTGTGACACTTTTTCTGTCATATGATATATATTGGTCTGTCAAGTGTTCTTGTGACACTTTTTCTGTTATATTGGGCTGCCAGGTATTATTTCGACACTTTTTCTGTTTCGTGTCTATAAAGTGTCATTTTGACACATTGGTTTTATTGTCATTTTGGGCTACCTATAGTTATGTAATAGCTTAGCAGCTCGCTTCCCTTAGGAGCCGATTTCGAACCCCAAGGGGGTGCAAACCCCTTATAAGAACCGTTTCGTACTCAAAAGAGCTCAATTTCTCTTAAGACCCATTTTGTACCCTACGGGATGCAACACGTTAACAACCATTTAGCACCCCACGGGGTTGCAACCCCCGGTTAATAGTAATTTGTATGGAGTGGTTACTGCTTCAAAAGCAGTTTGTAAGACGTTGCATTCACTTTCTGTTTTTCTAATTGGTTCAATAACTCGTCTGCACAGAACAAGGCGATGATCTGTGTAGCGTTGCGTGTGTCCCTCTTAACCAATTGTTCTCACTTGTCCTTGGTGGCTTACAGTGACCCATTCAGTTCTGTGCTTGTTGATTGAAGGGACACGTCCCGGATACGGAGGCTTTAGTTTGTAAATTTTGCCGTTGGAACACAAAATTTACTGGTGCCGACTCAAGTTCAAGTGTTTGCAATACAGAATTCACTTACGTTATCAGAAATGATAACGGTTGAAATACAGAATTCACCTGTGCTACCACAAGTGTCAGTATTTGGATTATGAACTTAATGGATTCTGAGATCACCTGTTGTACTACAAGTCTTAGCGGCGGCTGATTATAGGTAGCTGAGGCATGAGTGTGCTAGTTTTGGTACGGTGGTCGTAATATAAATAGTCATTACGTAATCCTCACCATGGATCTGCGATGCAGTATCGTTTCAATTTATATCCCAGAAACGTTTTGATTTCCTAATGGTGCCCTTTTGCAAAGAACTTTCATGTGCTCCTTTCTATACTCACGACTGTTGCGCAGGATCGTATCTTCGTATGGTCAACGATCCGTGCCGAGGTACCCTAATCTGTAGCAGTTCTTGGTTTGCTTCGTTTCGCAATGTCTTCCTTTTGGTGATATTTCCCTTGAATAATACAGGGAAGAGTCAGCGTCGCTAAGGTTAGATTAATTTATCGTATAATAAATTAGAACCATTTAAGCGTCAAGCTGTAAACTTTCAAGATAAAAGCCTCGAGTATCCCTTGACTTAGATAGGATGATTAATTTACATAGGTATTGATTTAGGTAAGCTTTGAACGTCACCTTACAAAGGTTAATTAGTGAGGATGAAATGAATTTGAGGCGTCGAGCATCACTAGCAAAGATTACATCAGCCCTCACTGATATGGCAGGGGTTACCAGCTATGCCTGTGTGTATTAGGGCCGCTGGTACAGCTATCGAAAGTTTCGGCTTGAACCCTCTCTCTGCTGGCGTTATATTCCAAAACAGTGATCTATTTTTAGAGTATTAAAGATACCGCATTGTTTCTTTCTCTAAAAATATTGGTAACCTCTCAAGAATGTAGTCCTCAAGTTTATATGTATATTTATAAGCTCTTTTAAGTTGGTGCGCATGGAGATTGCTTTATCTTCACCACTGAACCGTAAGCATCGTCGCTATGAATACAGAAAACACTCGCATAAGTTTAGTTTCACTTGACCAAAGGTTAGATTTTCCACTGATGATTTGGAGTAGAGAAAAAGCGCCGTGGTAAAAATAGCGTCGACCTACATTAAATGAAGAGTTAAAGCCCTTCTTGTAGAGTAGCTTGATTACGAAAATAACAGCACTCGCTTGAAATGCAATTACAAAGCCCAAGTTTCATTAGGTTGCGAGTCAAATCCCCTTCAAGTTTTGCTATGAAGAAGAACATTGATAACCCGAGTTTGAGTAGAAAACGGATCGAATTCCCTATATATAATTTTGAGTCAAGGGAAACAGACTTCCCCCCCCCCCCAAAAAAAAATGCATGAGTCCAGTTTCAGCTTATTATTGCTTTAAAATCCCAAGCAAAAGATCGAATTGAATGAAAGTATTTCCCAGAGAAAAATATCATACACGAGCCGAGTTTCAATTGACACTAGATTCAAGGCCCTATCTGTAATCTAGAGAGGAGCTAAGACACGGACCCGCTATAGTCAGTGATATTTCCAAAGTCGTCCCTCATAGACATCGTTACCCGAACCATTAACAGCTGCAGTTTTGTTGGGCTGCACTTGAGGGGGCGAACGCTTCACGGATCACCGCCCGCCGCGCCACTCACTAAATCGCCTCCGCCCCGCGCCGCCAGTCTGCCATGTAACCCCAAGATCCAAGTCGTTACGGCCGGTCACGACCGACCCTGATAATTCTCCCTAACTGTCGTAATGCCTCCGTGATACTGATATGTCGTGGCAAGAAGCCCAAAATGAGGCTAAGAGGCGACTTTTAACCCGTTCCGGTACAGCCGATGCCCCTGCACGAGAGAGTAACATGTGAACCGTTTCCGGTACTTGGAACAAACGTTTCTGTGGCCGTGACTGGAGCTTTACGTGTATGAATATTGCACTAAACTAGAACGCCTCGTGGCGTAAGCCAGACCATCACCCGCGGGGGGGGGGGGAATTTTAACGCCGTCGTTTTTGATGGCCAGCAAACTATACAATTTTGGCATTGTTCACATCGAAGTCAGCGCGCCTGACTCCCTACAAAAAATGATGAACATCGCTCAACTTCCTCTCCCTCTTTTTGGGTGGACAGCCAAATATATAAACTAGCAAACGTAAATCTTCAACGAAAACTTTATCACCGCTCATGGCTTCGCACGCGGGTGATGAATATACGCCTTTTGCGAAGTTTAACTAACCAAAATTATCCCTTTTTCTCATAGCGTGGTCTGTGTACACCATATCAAATAGTGCTATTCCTACGACACAGACAGAATAATTCATGCGAGAACCGGTTAAGAGAGACATGTAAACTTTACCTGGTGTGAAAACTGTAGTGGCGGCTGAAAACTATGTAATTCAATTTTCTACTGTCTTAACTATATATAGAGGCAAGCAAGCCAAAACCGTTTCGTGGCAGCGTAGCTAATCAGGAGGGCTGTGCAGAACGTTCTTTAGTTCGTGCTTTCGTAGGTAGCGGCTTTTAGGCGAGTGTATGCATGTAGTTATCGTGTCGTAATGCCTTCGTTAAATTGATTGTGATGAATGACGCAAAGCCGGGGATGCGGTTAACAGATATTGTTTAAAGCATTTCATTGTTAAGTTGGACTATTGTTTTTATCATTTCATAATTTGTTCTGTTGAATTGTTTGCGACGTAAACTTCTCTCATTTGTCTCAAAACTATGTAATATATAATGCCCCTGGAAAATTGATACTTTTGATGTAAATCCAAGTTTAGCTTTTAGAACATGAATATTTTCCCTTACTGTTCTAATATGTATTCCTAAACTGGATATGGCAAGACGAGTAGAAGAACGCTCAGTTCTTATATATAAATATATACTGATATTATGACTCTCCTCGAGGTCTCTTATAAAGCGGAGTATTAGTTGTCCATAAAATTGATCCTGATAAAAAATTTTCCTCTCACAACTTTGTGCTATTGTTACACTGTAGTTGTAATGTGTCAAATGAATGAAGTGTGTGTTGTTTAAAACTATACTGAGTTATATATAATTTGTGTTAGTGTTTTATCCCATCCTCGTTGTCAATATATGTACCTAATGACTTTATTAGGATGTAGCTATAACTGTTCTATTTTTAACGCTCTTAATTATAGGGTACGTTTTCCATTATCAATGATGATGAAAACTGCTTACTGTATAACTAACAGTTCACTGTAACCCAATATTTTTTTAAAGTGTTATCTCTTTACGTTGTGGTTGTAGGCCTACGTATTTTTTATTTGAAAATTGGAAATTATATCTTTGCGAAAAGCTTAAACTTACTGAATGTTCTGCAGTGATTAAGAAGAAATGGTTGGTCCATCCTATGCTATGGGGCCAGGAAACCCTGCAGGGGGCCCGTGTAGGTTACCTTAGCCATTAGCTAGGTCTTTGGGACGTCTCTCTTTCGTGCCCACTTTGCTTCCTTCCCGATGTCATACTTCTACTGGCTCATGCTTTATTCTGTTCTTCCTCTTCTTTCCCGAATTGCTGTTCTCATGCGCGTTGATCCTGGGTGGGAACACCTTCGTGCACGGGTTCCCCGTTTTTCTTGGCGTACGATATGTCCCTTGCTCTTACCTCTGTGATATCGTTCTGCTCGGAAACGGAGGCTGAAGCTTCCTAACTATAACTAAACTAATTCGTGCGAATTGCCGGTATTGCCTTATTGAAACGTCAAGCATTGGTAACGATCCAAGAGATAGTGTATGCAGATATAGACTCAAATATCTCCGTCACATTGTGTTGGTATCCCATATACCAGCCTGGGATAGAGTCCGGCAGGCAGCTGGTCAATCGCCGCTCTCCGTTTACAGATGGCGTAAATATTTGCCACAGGTGGTTGTCTGTGGCTTCATAGTAGTCAGCTGCCATTGATTGTAACCGCCATCTGTCCGTTACTTGGTGCGGGCTCCTCATTGGCGGATGAGATACGTATGAATTGGGGCTGTTGATGGGCTCTTGTACTGGTGGATCGGTGGGTGTGATTGTTCAGCGGATGTGTGTGTGTCGTTGATGTGTAAGACTGCCTTTACTGTCTTCCATCTAGTTTGTTTATTTATTTATTAGTGGCCCGTGCTGGCGTTAAATGATGGCAGTTAATAAGTACTTTAATGAAACCCTCGTTTTCTTCATTGTTATTTGCTCTACCAACGACTTCTCAATCAAAGGCAAAAATTCTTCCTGTAGCCTTGAAGAGATATAGTCAAGTGGTATCTTCTGAAGCTGTGCCACCCTCAGTTCCTCTTTACACACAAATATATGTACGTACCATGCTATCAATGTTACTTGAGAGCAGACATTTCTACTCTCCTAACCCTCAGCGTGGCAGGAAAATATTAATATATAAAGTCATAAATTTTACATTACAGTATATCCCTATATATATATATTTAATTAAATGCATCTTGTAAAGTATTATATGGTGTTGATTGTATAGAGAGCACACTATAACTTATGAAATAATGCAGCCAGCAATGTTTGCTTAGGAGCATCGGAAAAGCGCCGTGTGGCATCGTTATTGTAATAGCTGAAAGTGTCACTGGCCCGGTAACCGCAAAGCTTACAATGAAGAACTATAGTGCGGGGATAGTTACCCATGGAAACAATAAATTACGGCCATATAGGGTCACGTCTAGCTCTGTCTATCATTACACCGCGTATAACACCGCTCGTGTTACCCAACGTGTTATTGCTGCATTTGCGTCACATGTACCTGTTACAGCTGGTGTTGGAAGCAAAACGGTTACGGTGTTACATCATTGTCCGTTGCTGCACTGCAGCCAGTAGATCTATAGAAGGAACTCTGTGTGCACATTTATGGGCAGACGATCGTTGTGTACTTAAGGATTCTGTGCACTGCCGGCCGCCGTGCACGGCTGCGAGGTTTAAATTCACCGGCAACTTGAGTGCCATCGATCAGCGTCGCGCCTTATGGGCGTCTGCAGCCTCAACAGTATCTCTCATAGGGGATTCCTCCACATTCTGTGTAGTTCTATTGGAGTTTGCAACCCCCAACAACTTCTCTTCTTAGGGATTCTTCTGCAATTTGCTTGGTCTAATCTTATCTAAGACTCTGTACCCTCTACGATTCTCTCCTCGGGAATCCTCTACATTTTTTTTTGCAACGTTATATAATCTCTTTTTTTTTGGCAATATAGATACTGAATGGGGCTGACTTTAACAATTTCTTGTCATTCGAGCTCAAAAACCTGTGCAACCCCGCCAATAATTTCATTGTAGAAACGCGTACACACAACAGTCTTCTGCTCCCAGTATGTGCTATTCGCTATGAGACTGTTCCGTTGTGACTTCTGCGCACACAGCTCACAGCTGGGTGTTTGCCAGAAGATATATTACATTGTTAGCCATCATATCTGTTGGCATAGCATATGTCGCCAGTAAAGGTTCAGCTAGCCTATCTCTTCAAATTCGGAGTGAAGTAGAAGTCGCTAAGCTGTGCACGTCTCTGAAGCTTACACGGACACAGCGACGAATTTGGACACTGAGCACCTTGCATGGGGACCAATTGGCTGTGTTGCGTGAACCCGCCTAAGCGGAGACAACCATAGCGTTAGTATCAATTTTAATCGGGGCCAATGATAGAACGCGAAGCAAACACGAGACGGTTAGCTGCTGAGAGCAGCAAGCACATGACTGTAAAGTGACTATCTCCATTGACCAATAACTGCCGACTCCTGGGGGCAGTGCTGAGCGACCGTTATGCTGGGAGTGCGCAGCTGGCAACGTCGTCCCGATACTTTGTAGAATCTGTAGCATAGATGCCCTGGCACGAAGGACTTTCGAGTTGCACGGCCGCTTATCAAGTTGTGCGTGCGACTGTAGAGTGTAGGCTCGGTATGACAGCTCCGTCTCAATGTGTGCCTGCAGCAGTCTGTGCTATACTGCACAAGGGGGATACTGAAGTTATAATTGGGAGCTATGATCTGCGTAATTTCAGCAGAGCAAAAAAAAAATGTTCGTTTAGCCTATGTCCGGTCCCGTATCGTGGATAGGATACGCAGTGTGAAAATATATTCAATACTAAGTAAGTAATGACATCTATAGGCGTCTTCTTATGGCCACATTCGTGATCAGAATCACGATGATCGTGATCACCGTGATCACTGAAAAAGCCCAAGAACGGTAAATGATTTCGTAAGAAACCAGAGACGTCATATTTGTTTGCAAAAAGTAAATGTGTATCATGTTTAGATTTCTTAGGATTTTGAATTTATTTTTAACTCAATGCATATTGAACTAGCAGTACCTATTCGGCGCATTTTGAACACTGTACTGGTATACAACTAACAACGAAACTACAATTCTGAAAGTTAGTATTACTAGCAATCACAGTATCATTCAATTTATCTTTAATTACAAAAAACATTATATACTTGCATTTCTATTTTGAATTTTTGCTTATCCAACGGCTGGAATCATTCTTTGATCACGTATGATCAGCGCTCGGGAAAAATTACGTTCAGATAAATTTTCACCACTGATCACGGTTTATCAGTACGATCAGAATCACGTCAAAAATTGGTCACAAAAGCGAACGGATGAAGCGGCATCGTCCGCGCGGTGGTCACAAAACGACGCCTTGTAAAGGTATGTGCAGAACCGTCAGGACCGTCAGACTCTTATTGCTCCCGAGCCCCTATCAATGCTATCATAGCTTCGTACGTTGTTTTCCCCAACAGATACTGAAAACGACTGGTGCAGATGGGACCAAGAGCAATAGTACCTAACCCTACTATAATTGGAACCCATGGAATTGTAACAGCTTACTGCTGTATTGCTGTGCCGACTGATATCACTGAAACGGTTTATTTGTTCATTGACCCATTAAGTGAGATTTTATCCGAGACTCGTTTTTCTTACACATCCGTAGAGCCTGGAAGGAGCTTGTAGCCTTTGTCTGATGTACCCGGGCCCGTATCATGAATACGACATTTAATTTCCTACAGTAGTGAGCATAGGTAACCAACGCACATCACTTGCTAACTTGAGCGCTCTGAGAGTGCACACCTCCGCCAAGTAAGGCAATGTTAGCGAATAATTCAGATTAGTCCTAAATCTATAATTTCCTATTATCATCACCAGAATTTGGTCATTTGTACCTTTGGACAGTAGTGATAGCTTTTAAAGTTTTCATGAAGACCCGTCCGTAATTTCTTGAGTTATGTTCTGACAAATGTTTTGACAAGCATTAGTCAAACGCGCAAACGAACTGACCGATATCACCAAAATTTCGTCATTTGTGTCCTTCAGCATTTCTGACAATTCGTATAAATTTCAAAAAGATCTGTTGGTAACTTTTTGACTTATGCACCTGACAAACATAAAAAGGAACATGGAGACAAATAAATGGACAAATAGAGCAACACCAAAATTTTATCATTTGCTCGTAGTATTAACCCCAACAATTCCTAATTAATTTCATAATGCTCGGTCAATAACTCTTTTGAATTATACTGACGAAAAAAGAGGTCGACAAATAAACCACCAAAAGTTAATCTTCTATTCCTGATCTGTTGATAACTTATTGAGTTATCTTGGTGACATGTCAGACAAACAATCGAACAAACTCGACAAAAACATAGCCTCCTTGGCGGAGGCAATTAACGTAGATAGTAACAAACAAGATAACGTTAGTGTGATCTGGTATAAAGATCATGTTTTGTATACCTATATTTATTTTACCTTCGCGGATGAGGTTATGTTTTTGTCAAGTTTGGCTGTCTGTCACGAAATAACTAAAAAAATTATGGACGGATCTTTACGAAATTTGCAAGCATTATTAGGTAAATCAGGAGAAACAGGTGATTAACGTTTGGTGGGAATCCGTTTAACTGTTTGTGTATGTCTCTCTTTTTTAACAGAACTTAGAAAAATTAACGACGGATCTTCATGAAATATACACAAATTGTTAGAAATTTTACTAGGAGCAAATGATGATTTTTTTGTGATAATTTACTGACTTTTCTGGTTTTATATTTGTCAGTAGCATAGCCTTAAAAGTTATGAACGCATGGAACTTCATGAAGTTTGTAAGAATTGTTAAAAGACAAAAATGACCGTATTTTGCATATGAAACTTAGGTAGTCCCATTATTCCATCATAAAAAGTATTAGTCTTTAGTATCAGAAGTAACGTTAGTTTATGGCAACGTAAGAAACACTCTTTGGCGTCACAGGAAGCGCTATAGGCATAGGCTTCATAAGAAAACAATATACTCTATAGCACCATACGAAACAAAAATTTATGCAGCATGAAAAACACTATAGTTATTGGCATCACAAAAACGTTAGCCACTGGCTTCATTAGAAACAATGGTCTCTGGTATCTGAACAAACATTTCGTAGTCTATGACATGTTTAGCAGTTGTGATGAATATAATATTTCCGATGGAGTTTTTTTTGCCGGTCACATCTTTTCTTGAAGTATTTTAGGCTGCGACATTGCTTAAAAGTGTCCACGGCAGTAGTATCTGCATTGCTTATCATGAAAAAAAAAAAAAGTTTCAAGGAACCGTTAGTGTCTGCTCTGCTCCATGTCCCGTGCCATGAGAGTTACTTGCCCGGGCGCTGCTGCGTCATCTGGATGGGTGTTCATTTTTTATGCTTTCTTCTTCTTACGCCGGTGACACT
>LQNS02007215.1:26422305-26449976 GCA_001587735.2 Parhyale hawaiensis | reverse complement strand
AAAAAGTTTCAAGGAACCGTTAGTGTCTGCTCTGCTCCATGTCCCGTGCCATGAGAGTTACTTGCCCGGGCGCTGCTGCGTCATCTGGATGGGTGTTCATTTTTTATGCTTTCTTCTTCTTACGCCGGTGACACTGTGTTGCCGGAACACTGGGCTCAGAAACACACTGTGTTGCCGGAACACTGGGCTCAGAAACACACTGTGTTGCCGGAACACTGGGCTCAGAAACACACTGTGTTGCCGGAACACTGGGCTCAGAAACACGCTGTGTTGCCGGAACTCTGGGCTCAGAAACACACTGTGTTGCCGGAACACTGGGCTCAGAAACACACTGTGTTGCCGGAACACTGGGCTCAGAAACACGCTGTGTTGCCGGAACACTGGGCTCAGAAACACACTGCGTTGCCGGAACACTGGGCTCAGAAACACACTGCGTTGCCGGAACACTGGGCTCAGAAACACACTGTGTTGCCGGAACACTGGGCTCAATAACACACTGTCTTGCCGGAATAGTTTTGCCGGAACAGTGGTTCAGAAACATACTGCGTTGCAGCTGGTGACGGTGTATTGGTGACTCTCCATGTGTGTCCAAACTCCGCGCACCGTTGACAATGAGTTAGTGATGGGTCGGATGTCATTTTTTGGACATCCGCGGATGCGGATGTAATTGTGGATGTTGCTATCTTGACATCTGCGGATACAGATGCTGATATTAGGAAAGGCGCGGATGTTCCGTCGTTGCGAATATTCGCTCCACCACAAACACACACACACCCTCTCACGACGGCAGTTCATACAACACTTGGGGAAAAACTTAGATGGTGATTTGTCGACAATGACAGCACTTGACCACATTTCAATCCAAGTGAGAATTTGCAGCTTCAGCACTATGGATGAGTTTAGTGTACAGTGATAAACCTGTGCATCCGCGCTTCCTTTGCTGTGAATATTACAGTTCTGACATCAGCGGATGCGGATGTTACCATCTTAGCATCCGTGAATGCAGATGTGGATGTGAATGTCAAAAAAGGTGCGGATGTTCCGCGGATGCGAATATTTGCCCCATCACTAAAAAAAGTGTTCTGGGCTGAGGGCACTGTGTACATGTCAGAGTGTTGTTGCGTGATGTTGAGCTGTGCTGCAGGTTGTGAGTTTCTGTGAGAATTTAGTTTTCTGAGTGTAGTGAAGTTACTATAGATGCCTAAGCTGCAAACAAAGCAGCTCGCGGTGTATTTTCTAAGAAGAATAATGGATTTAGCCGCTCGAGACATCCCGTGTTATGATGCATCTGGTACAGAAGATTGTCATTTTTTTTTACTCATATTCATGCATTACAGGTTACAAAATCTTACTGTAGTATGTTTTCAAGAAATTAATGCAAAAATTGGATGCTGCGTGACCCGTAATAGGTTCTGAAGAATGTTTCGCTTATATTTTGATAACGGCGGGTGTAAAGGTAGATTATAGTCTGTTGTCGTACCCATCTACCCTGCTGACGGGTATTGCCGGTTTCTTTGCTGTTGTTACAGCTGCCTCTGCAGTTGTTATTTGGCGCTACGTGGTTACCGCTTTCCTTCAATTAATTGTTCCTGCTTTCCCTACGGTTGTTGCTGGTTTTCCTACGGTTTTTACCTGTGTTCTTACGGTGTTATAGGTTTTCCCTGTCATTGTTGGTAGTTTCCCTACGGTTATTGCAGAGGCCGGTTGCCGCCTCACAGGCGCTACCAATGGCCGGATGCTCCGGAAAATCTGCTCCGTTGCATGTCTGATCTGACCCAATGCACCAGAGTTATATGGTCGTTTATCTGCTTCTTTAATGGCCTTCATCCTGCCGTATGCCTTACCTCTGCCGGTCGACCGAGTCTCCGGGTGCGCAGTTCCATCTTAAAACTTTACCACAATGCCAAGAAGGAATTTAATTGAATTTGTGCATAGTTTAATTCGTCGCACTCAGAAATCTTTAATGTTATTCTGCTTGATGCTCCGTACGTCTGTCCGTCCATCCGTCCGTCCATGTGTTTGGCGTTATGCTTTTCAGTATTGGATAAGGGAAAATTTAACTTGTAAGAAGCTCTGATTTTCGCTGGAGCGAAGTTCAACCGTAGCTGTCTTCATTTTCTTTTCTTAAAATGTTTTCAGCCAGTCTCGAAGCAAAGACGTAAAGAACATTTCTCCCGTATCATACCTAACGCTTTCCATTTTTTTTTTCACTGCACATTATGTTCCCTTTGTTTGTGGCGGATGACATTCTTAGCAGGGCCAGATACGCAGGGCCAGATACGTAGCTGGGATATGGTGCGGGAGAACAGAGCGGCGTTGGGCATCTCGGCTCTAAAGTATTTTTTTTAAGCGAATGTGCGATGTCTTTGGAAATACAATGACATCTAAAGTGCAGAGGGTTCCCCTGCTGTGGCTAAAGAAATTGGCCGTGTCTGTTGTACTTTATTGTATAGCTATCGCATCAAACAAAGCTGAAAAATGACTGAATACTGATCAAAATCCACGGATCCCGTAATACTATGTTATCAGTGCAAAAAATGAGATACGCTGACAAAAGTTGAAAAGTGTTAGATCATGAATAGCTAAATTATCCTTAAAGTGTGGAAAAACAGAGCTTAGAAACTTCGTGCAAATGCATAGGTGAACAATGCCAAAAGTGCCGTCCTATTTCTATGTTTTTATCAAGACAAAAGTGCGAATTCTTTGCTGACGGACCAAATGTGCAATACTTGAAGCACATGTAACAAGGCGCCTGGTATACGCCTCAGATGTTAGCTACTCATCGGAGATAACACCGAGTATCACCTGAGAACTGTGCCCCGCAGTACCGTGTTCCCAGTCTTTTGAGGCGAATGCTTAGATCAAAGGCGTCCGAGACCGATTGAAAATCATGATCATCAATTTTGTCTTGTTTGCATTCAGCTGTTTACTCCACTCCAGGTAGAGAACCATTCATCAGTCCCTAACGTGTCCCCATTTAAGGGCTGAGCAACTAACTCACGTAAATTTACTTGGCTTTTGAATCACAGCTATTAAGTGGAATCATCGGTATAATTATCATAATGTTCTCAATCGAAGATTCTGTCACTTGTGTACAGCATGAACAACAAGAGGCCAAGATCGCTGTCCTAGGAAACGCCTGAAACCTGTTTACCCTCAAACAGCCGTACATAGTCACACTATGCGCATGTTCAGAACCATAATCACGTATGATTGACAGCACTCTGCCACTTATACGAAATAACTCAAACTTGTGCAATAGCTCCAAATGGTTAATTCTATCTAGCGCTGCGAGGCTTCGGGGGACAGCCATATGGCAGCGATAACACATTCCTGCCTTCGCTGCTTATGAGCGAAGTGAGTTGAAAGGAGTTTCGCCTTAGCCCGAACGTCAACGATGATACGACCACCAGGCTCGCCCCCGAAGACAGAACCCGCCAGCTCACTCCAACGACGTGAATTTTCATTTCTTGGCTGAGATTCCATGGAACGTGCAACAGGTGACGTGCAACAGTTGGTATCTAAGCAGGGCCCATAGAGTTAGGCACAACAGTTTGTGCCTATTAATGGTCTGAAGAGGCGTAACAGTTGGCGTCTAGGTAGGACCCATAGAGTTCGGTGCAACAGTTGGCGGCTAGGCAGGATCCTCTAGAGTTAGGCACAACAGTTGGCGTCTAGTAAAGGCTAACCTCCTTCGCTCAGCATGGCACGCTCTCCAACTCGCAGCTTTCTCGCTCTGCCTCGGCCAGTCGAGCGGCACAGTCCGGTTTGGTTGCACAGGACACCTCCGGACACTGCTGCTGCAGGGCTGCCTGCGTCCGACCTTCAGATTCTGGTGCCTTGTCAGTCGCGCTCAAATCAATTGCGTTGCTGCGTGCGTGTTTGTTTTTGCTCTTTAGTTGCCGTGAACTACCAATGTCATCGTGTTTTTTTTTTGTAGTATTACGCCGCGTTGTGCTTGTGCTTTGGTGTTCTTGTGTGCAACCCGTGAGTTCCATTTTCGGTGCAGCATCAGACATGTTTTCTTATTATTTACATACTGACTGTGTTTCGTACAGCATACGGTTCTATCTGTGGATTTGCCTTGTGGTCATTTATGTTGTAAACTTTGTTGCGTTATGTGTCAAATAGAAGTACCTTCATTCATGTTCAAATCGTATGGGGCTTGTTCCTCTGTGCTCAGATTTGGTGAGGCAAATAGACCTATAAACTTCTCAGTTGCGGGCTCGCTTACGCTCTGTTCGGGGTTTTCTTGTCATCCTAGTGTATTCATATTTCAGTCATGGGTTCATCGTACTGTGCACGTGTTACGTGAGCCATACGGACGTACTGCATGTTTTCGTTGTGTGTTCACTTGCCAATTCATGGTCGCAAAATATTAAGATGTCCGATGTTTTGTTTCATTTTTCATGCATTAGCGAATGATCTCAATTATGCGTACTTCTTCTTTATATTGGAATTTAATTTAGCTTTAGTCTAAGCTATTGCAGACAAGACTAGGGGCTTCGATAGATAAAGCTTCGATACGTTCCTAATCTTATTTCCAAAGTATTTTATGCAACCTACAATCAATGATATCTTTGGGAGAAGTCCAGTAAAATTTGCTTATTTACGTTAGTTACATGATTCCCATTCGCAGAAAGTTTACTTAGTTGGGTAGCTTACGTGCCTCCCATTTGCTTATGAATTGTTCATCAGCTACGCATATTCTGAAGAATTCAGCGCTAAATCGTAGTCGCGATGCGCAGGAAATCGTTAAATGTTGGAAATATTTTTGAATTACCCTGAAAAGTTGTCGCCACTACCTAAACTGTTTGACGGTTTCTTCGCTGCTTACGAAACCTGAAAGAAAATCACCGCTTCGTGCGAAGAAAAAATTTCCAAATTGTCGGTACCTGACCGACGACAGCCTCGCCTGTTTACCGGCAAAAAATTCGGTGATTGTCGAACCGAAAAAATTATTGCATTGCCGGCTGGGAAAAAATTATTGCCGGACGTTGCTTGCAATTGGGCTAACTGTGCCGGAATTGCGTGACCCGACCGACGTCCGCTTGACCAGCACAGTTAGTTCCGTCGGACATGTAACTGACCTCCGACTTGAATCGACTTGAATGAGGGTTGGACCGCCGGTAAATCTTCCCCGGTGCCGCCTTTGTGTGTACGTTCGACATTCTACAGTGACGTATACCTTTATGCTACAATTTTCCCGTGGCACCTATGACATACTTGTATAATAGTTTTCCTTCTAGTGTCGTGTAGATGGAACTTACTACTTTTACTTAGAATGCGTGTTCCAGTTAAAGAACCCTAGAAGAAAAAAGAAAGGTTGAAGCCATAGGAATAACTCTATAAGTACTTGATTTTTATTGTGTTTGTTGAAGTCCTATCGTTCGTCTTGAATCAATGACATATATATTGGTACCCGTGTGGTGAAGCCAAATGCTTTATGAGAGTGACTTTTTTTCTTTTTAGGCGGGTCCACACTATAGTGATATGAACTCATTGTTTCAGCTCATTTTCCGACTGCGTTGTTCTGTCTCGATCGAAACAGCAAAATATGCGCGGTTTTTTGAGTTCTAATTTATTCCAAATTTAAATAGACATTCGAAACTTTACCAGTGAGTCATGCTAATCAAACTGTTTTGACGGCTGACACGCTAGTCATTTTTGGTAACCACACACAGTTACGTTAACATGCATGGACCCCACAAAACGTTTGGATATATAGTGCGCTGAAAGAACACGTTCAATTGACTCGTGTGCAGTCGCCTAGCTTTAGAGAACGCCTGCATTTGGTAGACCCCGAGGATTGTCGATATAACCCTTTTTGTGAGTGGTGTCAATCAGCTGCTATTTTAAAAACATCAAAGCTGTTTTTCATGATACCTTTTCGTTTCATATCGAATCGCTTCACCAATTTGATGAACTCATGCGGTGGTTCTTCCTTCCCTCATTTAAGAAACCAGCCGCCCGGAGAACCCATGACTTTATAGTTACTGGTAACCACTTCTTCACATCCGACGATGGGCTTAACCCACTGACGTGACCAACAGCCCACCCGCAAGGAGGTCCTCTCAGAGGCCCTTAGTGCCTACCAATGAAGGAGCGCTCTGTGTCTCATGTCTGTGTCGCAGGATGGCTTCCTCAGCTGCCTCATCATCGTCTTTATGGCACAACCGAACCTGACGAAGAGCACAGTGGCATGTGTGTGTGTCTCGCTCATGAACGTTTCGCGTAGCATTTTGCAATAGAGTCTTACAGCGTATTAAATGCATTTGGGAAACTGGCTGATGCTTTAGGGCTGGCAGAGTAAATGCCTGCTGTTGCAAAACGCGTCCAGAACGTCTCGCGAAGCGTTTTGGAACAGGGCCCAATAGCTTTTTGAATGCTGCCGAGAACATGACTGATGCTCGGGGGCTGGCTATCTAAATGCGTGCTGCTGCAAAGGTACTAGTTAATTACATACGTAACATGACAATGGTGATATAGGCAGTCTGTCTGTCACAGATCTCCGTTTAAACGCCATTGTTTAGCGGCTAATGCTAACAACGCTTGCAGTTTGTTCCTGGCAGCATGTTGTTGGCAAATTATAGCTGCCGCTTGCCTGCCTTCTGTGTATTTTTGAGCGCAGTGCATGTTTGTTTTTGCTACGTTATTGTTTTAAAAACTTAAATAAGCTGTCGGTTTTACGGCGTGTAGGTGAAACATATTTTTAGATATTTTATGGTAATAGTCTGTTAGAGGCTTTGTATGCCGATTGTGAAAATGAAAATGAAGTTTGTCTACTTTGGTGTTCTGCTTTCAAAGCAAATTTTTGTGATAGTGTGAAGTGCCCTTCGTTGACGAAATACGTTCGAATTAGAGCTTATATAAGCCGATTGCAAACAAAACTTGTGGACTTTAGTGTCCGTGTGTGAAACGTTTTTTGGACAGCTTTTTCAGTCGTCCGTCAATAGTGTTAAATCTAGAATATTTTTGTGAAAGGGGGCTAAAAGTTGTCAATATCAACTGCGCTTTTGGTATGTTTTCTCAGTAGATACAATCAAAATTAAATAAAAAAAATCACTTAACATTTATTAACAATTTTCATTCTCTTTCTTTGCCCAAGGAAGAGAGAGAACTCACTGTTTCGAGTCAAACTTTTATAAAACTGATTTTTCAGCTTTAAGTCATGCGTTAAAGTTATATTTTTAACACTATCCAATCAATATTCGGTAGATAGGTGTAGTTTCGCTTTATTTTTTTGCTTCTTTGGAACGGATCTCCTAGCTCTAGTCGTGTTTTCGAATTATTTTTTTCCCTCTGCAATAACATTTTTGACTTTGGCTTATTAAACAATTCCTCTAATCCACAAGTGTTGTTTACTGAGGTTGCGAAGTTGGAGTCGGTAGGTATTTTTGGGTGTCAGGAGTCGGATATTGGCTGAACTGAAAAGTCGGAGTCTGTGAAAGTGGGCCTATTTTTTCGAGAAATAGAGTCGAAGTCGATAGCCGTTTTCGGTGTCCATGGAGTCTGAGTCAAACCTGGCCCATTCGACTTCTCAACCCATGTTTTGTTTTACTGTACCTTAATTTGCCCTTCGGTATGTCGCGTCCCTGTCTGAAATATGTTTCCTTAATGGACTAGGGTCGTTTCGATCTCTCCAGTCCTTATTCGTATAGATTTGCGACTCAAGTCCATTCCATCGCCACTGCCAAAAGTCGCGTATCGGTCATTCGCTGTCACAATTGCAGCACATGTGCGAAGCCGAGGCGCGGTCGCGCGTTACCTTATATGTGCACCGCGGCCGACCTTCTTACGTGCGTAGGCGGCCTCAAGCTGTGGCGCGCCGAAACAGCCACTCTTGTGAAACTGGTCTATTGACCCTCAACCCACCCCTGCTCTTCTGTATTGGAGGGGGGGGGGTCAGCTATCCCCTCTGGAAAAGAGAAGAGGTGCGCCGCGTAAGGACCTTCTAATGATTATGATTTTTTTATTACGAGTGATGCTCATAAAGTTTCCCAGAATTGCTAGACCATCTTGTCTATAAAGACAACGTACGTATTGTGCGAAGTGTTGCCTTTAGTCAAGCTAGGTGGTAGAAGTGGAAATACCGGTAAGTACTACGTTAATACTTAGCGCTGCGGACTTGCCGAAGTTGATTTACCTTCATCCCATTCGCCTTCGATGAGGGGCACCATGCGAGAGGACTGCTCTAATTATTGCAAAAACGCGTTGAACTAGAGCCCTCGCGGAAACCCTCAGCCCGCAGCAGACTACAATGCCCACATCTGTTTGGGAGGCACTGAACCACTAACAGACATTGCTCGCGGGGCGCGGAAGCAGAAGTACAGCTCCATATTGTCGCCTATACGGCACCGCTTCTTCTTTGGTACTCCTGTTTGTAACTGCAACACAAGCGTAGAAATGCCTAATCACTGTAACTACGTGTTCCTGACAAACAAATTTCGTTGTGAGGTCTCAGTAAGATAGTTCTTCACGTACTAAATACCCAACGTTTACCTCGATCTTAATGCCTTGGAAATCAACTAGTTTCATCCGGATTTTTTTTTCACCTGAACTGGAGAGTTCACTCTGTGGACTATATTTTGTACAAGGGGCAATATCGTCTTCGTTTCCTTAGACCAAGTGTGTTTGGTTGAATCCTCTTTATCACACTAATTAGAGTTTTTCCTGGGCTTAAAACAACTATGCTTTCATTATTCATGTAAGCCTTTAGTTAGTAGATCTCAAATTTACAGGAACCAAGTTTCTCGGTGTCGGCGATGGTCGTATTGGCCATGCAATGAACGCCCTCGCGCGACGGATTCGACCACTTGGAAATTCGTTCAAGAATCATATTGTGCGATATCAGATACATTGCATGTGCGGCTGATATCGCCGATGCGGTTGAATACTATAGTGCCGACCTAGGAACTAAACCCTCATTTCTGAAAATGTCGCGTACGTCAGCTGGAAAATGGAAGGGCGTGCAACCAAAAATGGACTACTGGCAACGATGAGCATTTCGATTATTTAGCGTTCTTCTGGTATATTTGATTGTAGTTACTGAAATGTCTACTCTCTACCGCATGTTGCTTCGGCTTTTCAAGTCGCACAGGATGTCGCATATCCTCTGAATATATGGGATCCAATTCTTATAAAGACTGGTACTACGTTAAGGATTTTGCTCCACAATTTCTTCCGGCTTTGGTGTGGGTTTTATTTTTAGCTTCCGGCGGTGCTTGCTGCCTGAAGCGTCATAATTTTGAGCAGATAATCGTAATCCCAAACTGTATCAAAATTTACGCATAAAATGCTACCGAGAAAAAGGGTTACCACCTTGCCGCCTACTGCGCCTATTTTAAGCATTATTGCCCATGACTGCTTACTCCATTCTCTGGACGGATAATAATACTGCTATATTATTGAAAAATAAGGGTTTACCGTATGCTTTCATGAGTGCTGTTCCTACGAGAAATAAATTATGTATGTTTCATTTACACTCTAATGGGTGAATAGTATTATTCCTGCGGGAAAAATAGACTTACTTCATACGTTAATAGGTTTATGATATTGTAGTTCTATGTATGGTACGAGTACTCAGGGACTTCTAAGCCATAGAAGCTGAAACCGCAATTTAGCTGCTGAACGGCGCCGCTGCGGCCGAAAATTTTGTTTGGGTAGTGTCCTGGATGACTCAGATTTCAAACAGTAGTATATTTACAAAAAACTACAATACATTTTAGGCAACTCAAGGTTAAGCGACACTCTCTGCTTCTTCTGTATTCACTAGCCTACTTAGCCTTCCGCTCCCATTACCACCAGCACAGCACTCGTCCCATTGCGTCCGGCGCTCTCTCGAAGGTCCCCCATATACTCAGCCTGCATTTGCATGGATTTCACCGCCAGCGGTGGGCCCTGTGGTGATCGGGTCAGGCTGGGGGTCAGCTCCCCCCGTGTTGCTGCCTGTGGATAATTTCCTCGTTCTCCGGCCATTTGTGCTTGTTGGCCCCAATGCAGTCAAACGTTCCTCCACGCTAATCTTGCCGTACCGTTCACCTGTTATTGTTGCTTACCTCTGCGAAATCATATAACTTGCGTATCGGACTACGTTTGTAACGACTGTAAGGTTCCATATACACATGATTGTCGGTGGTAATTGGAATGTATGTGTAAGAAGCACAAGCGGTAGCTCCTGGTCACATGTGATAGATACGTTTGCGTAAGGATATTTTGCGTGTGTTATACGATTTACTACTGTTTCCCATTGTAAATTACTGTGAGCGTTAAGAAAGCTCAAGTGGAGTTTCTCGACTGACTATTGGAGAATGGTTTTTACAATCGTATATTTTGTAATACCCCAGTTTTTCTCCTCCACTTATTTTAAGCATTATTTTGGGTCTCGCTTAAATTACATTTATGAGAAAGGGTAGTTGACTGCAGCTTCACTTACAGGAAAACATATCTTCGTGCAACCCCAGCAGGTCACAAGAGGCAAATTTTACAGATTTAGCAAACGCACTTTAAAATTTTTTAGCGCCACTGTAGTTGTCTTTAACTAAGAATTTTTTGCATGTTATAAAAGCGCGTAGCGTAACTTTATTGCGCTTACATTGGGAGTATTGGTTACGCAGCATTGAACTGTGCTTATTGATACTTTGATCAAGTGTCGAGCATATTATGTATCGTACAACAGCGGTTCTCAACCTTTCCTGGCACCCCTACAAAACTTTTAATATGTTCTCGCACCCCCTGCCGGTTAATAAGTCACACAACAATAGAATGAATGATATTTTCCTCATTTGCGCAATAAATTTATTAATTTCGCTAGTTTGCACAATTCATGGCTTAATTAGCACCTTCTAAAAAGTCATCTCGTACCCCCAGGGGATGTGAGCACCCCTTGTTAGGAATTCCTCTGATATGTATCTAGATCACTTGAATGTAGTGATGGGTCGGATGTAATTTTTTGGACATCCGCGGATGTTGCCATCTTAATATCCGCAGATGCGGATGTCAAAAAATGTGCGGATGTTCCCCGGTTGTGGATGCGAATATTCGCCCCACCACAAACACACACACACCCCCTCTCCCGACGACAGTTTATACAACACTTGGGGAAAAACTTAGATGGTGCTTTGTTGACAGAGACAGCGCTTGCACACATTTCAATCCCTATGACAATTTGCAGTTTTCAGCACTATGGATGAGCTTAGGTACATGATAAACCTGAGCATCCACGCCTCCTTTGCTGCGGATTTTACAGTTCTGACATCCGCGGATACGATTGCGGATGTTACCATCTAAGCATCCGTGGATGCGGATGTCAAAAAGGTGCGCGTGTTGTGCGGATGCGTATATTCGTCCCCATCACTAATTGAATGTACATTAACCTTAATCGAAAAGAGCTTTCTCGTATCAGTTTGATGAATAGAAATGTATGAGAAACCAGCCGTTCGACGATAGTTGAAGCACGAGGCAGTGCTTTTAAAAGTTTCTGATTGCTTTAGTGTTGCCGGAGAAGGTAGAGGCGCTGTCTCTGTAGGTAAAATAGTCAAGCGTATTAAGAAGAACGTACTTACATGCTCCGCTCTAAAAAAAATATGCAATAAACAGATGTTGGTCTTGAGAAACTCATCTTATTTTAGCAATAAATATTATTATGTCAATGGCGGTCTGTTTACAATAGATAAAAAATATATATCGAAACATTGCGCATGCCTGTTTCATTTGCTAATTACACTCACGTTTGAGTGTTCTTCGTGTACACCCTAAGGGAAACTTTCTGCAAGAAGTGTGTGTGTGCATGTAAATAACAAGTGAAGTTCAAACAATTGTCGATATTGGTCCTCTTATTTTATAACTACTGCTTTTGTATTGCGGTTCAAAAGTTTTATTTGCGGGTACTCGATATATGTATGTGCTCCTGAGGTACATACATAAATATCGAATACGTGCCAGTAAAAATTTGAACGTGACTGATCAGAACGATAAAAAAAGGGTATGGCAGGGGGGTTGTAGCGAGGATTGCATGTACATGTATCAATTAAAGCGATTGTATTGATTGTTGAAAATACTCTCTGAACTGATTACATTTATTTCTGGCGCGAGACAAGTTCCATGATTAGTACTAACGTTTATCCACTGTGCATGTAGGTACGGTATAGTACAGGTAAAGCTGTTACAAAGGCAGGGGCGCGTGTACGCCGAACAGCCGTTTTAGAAGACTGAAGCCGTTATATGTATTTATAATGGTTTCAGTCTCCTATAACGGTTGTTCTGAGCCCACTCGATCCTGCCCTTTAGCTATTTTACCTATGTACGACTACATACATACGTTTAGTTATTAGTGCCACATCTCAGAAGCATTTATTTATTGTATAAGAATGTATAAGATGCTTCTGTCGAACTGATCAGGAATCCTTGTTAAAACGGTTAAGTTGTGCCGTAGACTTACCCTCTACGCCTGTAATTACGGATCCTGATCATGTAGCACTTGGCTTGAAGTTGAAGCTTATACTGGTCATGGCTCCCTTTGAAATTTTAAATCGATCCTTGGCATTCTTATCTGCTCTGAACCAGCCGCGTTGAATGCTAAATACGATTGTGTATAGCTGGTGTTCCTCCTATATGAGGTGACGGGAGGGTTGTTAGTCGTGGGCAATTCAGGATTTTGTATAACAATAACAAATTTTTTATTGTATTCAATATAAAAGATAAGTATGGTTCATAGGTTTTAAGATGATTTGAAGGTACTTTGATTTGTATTATTAGCAATAATGGGCTTCTTAGTTCTTTTTATCGTTCATTTTTCTTGCAGTCTTATATGTCTTTTGATCTTCAGAGCGTTTTAGCTTTCTAAGGTGTGTCGATACGAACTTTCAGAAACATCCAATATATTCTGAACCCATTCGAAGCCTAAGACGACTGGCTATTACTCATGTAGGTACATCATATACGAGAGACACTAAGCGCTATTATCTTCCTCACGAAACGTCGCTTTAAATTTAAAACGCTATTTTGAAACTGTAGTTGAGTTATTGATGAACAGATCAACGCATTACAGATACTAGGTACCGTACTTCAGAGTTGAGAGTGACGCGCTGGAACTTGTGCACATAATACAAATTATGTTGAACACAATGGAAGCGTGTCGTGTGTCACCGCTTGTGACGCTCTAACGTTTGTCTGGCGCCGTCATGTGACGTCTGTTGGACGTGTGCGTCATGTCCAAACGACCGTCGCTGCTGCTGCAGTGCGTCGGACTTGACGTCACCGACGACAAACCTGAGGTAAGTGTCGGACGCACTCCAGTGACCAGGGGCATTTGTTAAATTTGACTTCAGAGACCAAATACCGCTGTTGCGTTTCCTCTCGGAAGATAAGCTTGAGGTGAGTATGCCAGCCGACGAGGAATCTGAAGTCAGCTTCTCCGCGGACGACAAAACTGAATTTGAATTTCAGCCGACAAAAAAATATAGGGTTAGCCTTTTCTACGACGAGATACATGATGAGGCGACTAGTCTCCGTCCACGCCGATGGTAAAGCGAAATTTTTCTCCAAGCCAGTTCAGCGGGCCTGTTCGGAATGTGTATTTGGGAATTGACATGTCCGTCATAAATAGGTAGAGCGAACGCTAAATCTATGTTTGAAAAGCTAGACACAAGGTATCTGACATTTGCGAATAAACGCTGACACTCAGCCCTACGACATTTGTTTCCAAAGTTTTCCAGGCTGGCGGCGTCCTCAAGTATCCATGTGGGTTCCTACGTCAACCCCTTCTTCTCATACATGTACGAACACGCGTGTTTTATGTTTTGCTTCTATCACTATAAAAATAATAATAATAATTAACTGCTTCTAATAACATGTCCATCGTCCTCGTTTACGTCATTGCCCCTAGAGCTCCAGACCTTCCAGTGACCCTAGGGGCGGTACTGCCGCCTTTGGAAACCGCTACTATAAAGTCCCTCGTCACGGATTGGTCACGTTTGTCGTGTTGACCTTCCTAGGTCTTCCTCATGACCTTTCCTGACCAATGCCCCATCTTCAAGTATCATTTATAACTTCCTTGAGTCGGCTGCATTGCGTGTGAGGTTGGCTGTTATTACCTTATGNGTCCCTCGTCACGGTTCGGTCACGTTTGTCGTGTTGACCTTCCTAGGTCTTCCTCATGACCTTTCCTGACCAATGCCCCATCTTCAAGTATCATTTATAACTTCCTTGAGTCGGCTGCATTGCGTGTGAGGTTGGCTGCTATTACCTTACGCTCGCCACAATTGCCCTCACATTGGCTCAATTGCCTTCAAGTTACAATATTACGGCCATCGGCATTGGAGGCTTTCTCCGTGTCAATTGGAATCTTTACTGGGCAATGTGCCTGACATTGGAGGCCTGTTCGTCCCTGCGTTACAGCGTTGGTGGCATGTCTGCATTCCACGCGTCGTTCTATTTTCAAGCTCATCAATATAATTTTTTAGTCTCCTACAGCGTAGTGAAAACGAGGCTGTGTTAGCGACACGTGTGTCCAAACTCCGCACCCCAGGGGTAGTGTCTGTTCTGGGTTGAGGGCGTGTCAGCGTGTTGTTGCGGGATGTTGTGCAAATTAAATCTTTGGGGAGAAATCCTGATGTGTCTATGTGAGTTGTGTACATATGCTCGCAGCGCATTGCCGTGCTACCAGCTTGCGTGCAAAAGTTGGGGAACTTCCTCATCAGCTCTAAAAAGAACAATACTAATGTGCCTGGGGTCGTTTGATGTACGTGAGGATCTTCCTTGCGCTGTTCAATGACTACCTACATAGACAGTAGCGCTGCAACATCTGTCACTGAAGGAACTATGTTAGCGGTTGTACGCTGTACGTATATCGGGCAACCCAGAAAATTCTCCCATTTTTCTGTAAGACAATACACTTTAAAAACCGCACAGACTTTATTTCTTGGTTACCTGATGATAAAACTGCTGTAAACTTCTGCATTATTGGAAGAGAAATTTCATCTGTCATTTTTGAAATAATACTGTTGTGTAGTGCGCTGGCACATTTTTCCTGTACAAACAAATCGAGCTTCTTTATTGAACCTTTGAGCGAGGATAGTAATGTGTCTCTGATGAATATGATTGTAAGCTGCAATAAGTGTGCATTACTTTCACTGTAACGATAAACATTTCGTGCCCGTCGATTGTAGAAGGAGCGAAACAGCCTTGTTTGTATCTGTTATATTTCTTTATGTAATTCCCATGCATTTTTGCAAACGAAGAAAACTTCCGTATTGTTGGCTCTTAAAATAGTACACAATATGCCTGTAACCGAGCAATTAATATTAATTATGTTCAGGTTTAGCGAATAGTTTGCGGTGCGAACAAACTTCCCTCATCGCGATGTTCAGCTCTCGCTCATATGTTCTTATTACTCTGGTGCGGAATATCTCTTGGAAAAGCGACTGGTTTTCTCTCGCTTTCAAGCAATGATCCGTAAGTAACAAATAGCAAGAAATCAGTCTGTAATCGACATAATAGTAAGGAATAAATGGACACCAGCCGCCAGAAAGTACGTGTGTGCATCTGTGTTTATATGTGCCTTTTGACAGGAAATCTTTTCATCTATCCAAGTTGTGAAATCGCTCAAAGTTATCGCGTTTATCGCTCGCTTTCTCCTCGCCTCAATAATATTCTCGCTAATTTTAAATGTATAAGTTACTACTCGAGGTTTTTTTAGCTCCCTCGAATATCGTCTTCAGGTTGAGTTATTTTTTGGGTACAAGTAGTTTTTTTCTCTTAATCCACAAGTCTCTGCGTCCCACCCCTGACATGTTCTAAGGTACGGGTTACGCTCGAGCTTGGTATGGAAGGTCCCGCCTGCGTGCACCTGTAGAGCATTTTTTTTTCTCGTATTAAGTTACGTGGTGGCCTTTGAGCTCAAAAAAGTAAGTTTGGTGTATACGAGCCTAACGCGCCTGTCGATTGTTATCCACGCGTATGATGCATGCACTGTACGCGCTAAATACTAGAAATTTTACTATCAGCTTAATTTTTCTCTTCGTTATAACCCTATCCAAGTAGCAACTGCGTGACGCATGAATGCGTCGGTGATGCTTTTGCCCCGTAAGTTTTGCATATCCCATCTTGCTGAAGTGGTTGAAGCGCAGCACCAAGTGCTTCACCAGCTTCCTGGTTGCGCTCTTCCGAGTATCTGCGCAGCACAGCTTATGCCTCAACCAACTGCGCATGCCGCTGTATAGGTCCGGCTTCTGAATTTATCTCGTGTTTAATTGCACTTAAACTAGAACGTTCTCGATGTCTTTCCCTAGATCGTTGATGTGGAGCCAAGATGTTATGATACCATTCAGTTTGGTGTTGAAATGAAAATGTGATTTGATCTGTAGCCGCTATAATTATACAGTAAATATATGCATGGATGTAGTAGTAGTAGTAGTAGTTGTAATATATCAATCCATAGCGCTCCGGACTTGTGCGTCCGTGTCGCGCTGAACACTAAATTAAACGATTTGAAAGGTGATAGAATTCCGTCCAATACCGGGTCATTGCATATGCATTGCCTGTATTTTCTCAAATAGTGTATGCAGTCAGTAGCTATATGTACAGGTTTCTTGTACAGCGAGAACATTGCAACTGCAGATTCTGCAAAATATATATATATATATATATAAATACGCGCTTCAAGAAAGGCGAATTTATAAAAAATATATTAATAGTAAAAACAATTAGCTATAATTAAATAATTTCAAATGTATACCAGTAAACTTTGCCGTGACAGGATTTGCTAAATGACACAGTCATTGGTTGTCATTCATTTAACTGTAATTGCTACAACTGAACTACGGTTTTGGGAACGTTGGCTTAGCCCCATTTAACCAGGCTGTGTTATTTTGCTGCAAGAGTTCCTTGCCCTATGGTATTCCTACTGGAAGATGCTTTCGCTAAGGGTCAAGTGTTGTATTTTAGTTACGTTAGTGCCGTCGTTTTTCTTTTCCCCATATACAAGATTTTATAATCGATAGCAAGAAGTAGAATGGGATTACTAGCGTATATGTATATCAGGCCTGTATTGCGCCGTTTCAAATGAAGAGGAGCGTAGTTGCTGTGTACCTGTATCTATTAAAAAGAACTTTATCACTGCAATTTAAAATTTCTACATAGTTTACCATCATTCGTACATGTACAAAATTATGGCGGATTTGGATAGTGAACGTTTCCCCCCCCCCCTGTGCGCGGGAACTGTATGGCTTCCGCCAAACCCTCACGAAGTGATAGCCACCGTCGGAAAAAACGGTCCGACCGAAAGTATTCTTCTTCCCCATACTGCAGTCGCTGATGAGTCTTGAGCAATACTGTAGGGGCCATTCACTGGCTACTGATGAGTCTTAGGTAACAGTGAGGAGGAGGAGGAAGACACTCGCCGCGTACTTGTTTCTCTTCATTGTAACGGAGTCGTTTCAGCGGTTCGTGAATTGCCGTATAGCTGCTAAGTAATTGTTGACACTCCTTGTTTCTTTACAACTGCTTGCGTCTCTATTCTAACTGTTGTGCCATAGCATTGAAAGTGAAATAGATTGGTATTATCGCATAGGTACACTTTGATCAGAGACTGGATCCTGGTTGTCAAAATGTTGTACAACATGCTGCGAAAAAGCTAAGCAGGTTATCAGGATGTAGCATGTTATGATTGGAGACTGGATCCGCGAGTTAGACGAGTTGTAATGTCCTCAGAAAGCTATGAAAGCTGTCAGTACCATACACTGTGGTGTAAATTTTTCTTGGAGCTTGTTCTTATTGTAACGCTCAAATGCTCCCCCTAATGTTAGCCTGAAAGAAGGGGCTAACCACTGCGTCTTTCTTGACACCGTTCGCATTTTTTCATGAACTTTCTTGCTTACGTTGGTTTCTCAATACAGTCACATTCTTTAACGGTACTCCAGTAATTTACTGGTGCTAATGATGTACATGCTGTACCTATGCGATGACCAATGTACATATGTACATTGCTGCACGCTACACTGCCGCTGCTGCTGCACGCTCCATAGAGTCCCTGGGAACGGAAGCCCACAACTTAAATACAGAACTGGCACTGCTTTCTCAGGGAAGTTCAGACGCGCGTGAGAACTGTGACGGTGCTTGTGTTTCTCGTCCATAGGTGTCTATTATGCGCTTTGTATACGCTATAGTCTGCCTTTCTCTAAGTTCGTCTTGTCCTTCGCTACAAAATACGTTGACTTCTGGTGTTCCGGATACCATATGCGCTTTTGCCGTTGGATGTACATCACACACGAACAAAGTGAGACAGGTGATAATGTTTTCATTGAAGATTTGAATATATTTCTCTGTCCGCCAAATAAGTGGTCGAAGGAGTTGAAAAATCTTCATAATTTTTTGTAGTGAGTTTGGTGGGTTGACCAAGATGTGACATATGCCAAAAAACGAGACCTAGCTGGCCATATATAACACATGACGGCGTTGAATTTTCTCTACCGCAGCCACTTTGTCTCCACCGCGGAATATCGTCTGGAGAACGGGGCGTTTTATTTTTCCTATGTTATTATTGAAGAGCTAATCCATGGAACGAATGCGGCTGTGCTCTTGTCTCGTTCATCGAAAATAACTTCAGTGTATTCTCCCTCTACCGCGGGTGATGGTCTTACGCCACCGAGGCGTTCTAGTTCTCAGTTTCTTCTCTTTCGGTCTACCATATTTCTATTGTTTTTTAGGTGAGTTAAGTTCAAAGAACTTGAGTAGTGACTGTATATTGGGCGAAATTTGGAACCACAAACTGTACGTTGAAGGGTATAGTTTGTCGCTTCTAAAACTCGTTATTATTCTATTTGTTCTTCTTGTCAGTGCGTCCCGTTCCCAAAATTGACAATATAAGAGTTACATTAGCACTTTTTGCGGCGTTCACGCTCGTTATGGCTGTAACCTATAGGAACGGTGCAGAGAAACTCAGAGCAATACGGTGAATACCACCGTTCCTCCGTCCCTTTTAAGATTCACTTCACCAAAGGAGTCCAGTTCCCGCACTTATGTTCTTGCATTTCAGGTTAGACCCCTGAAATCGTCTTCCGAAAGGATTTCGAAGGACTATTAACTTAGATTTAATTCCGCTCCTTTTTTGCTTGATGGGGTGGTCAAAATATGCACGAGTAAATAAATGGTCATTATTATAATGTTCTGATTCTTATTATAATTATTATTTACATTGTTAAGTTTATGTTCTTATTATTTTAAAACTTAATATTTTTATTATTATTAGTGTTATTATTACTACAACTGTTGTATCTGTTTCGTTATTACCTACCTCCGTCGAGGAGGTTATGTTTTTGTCGGGTTTTGCTGTCTGTCTCTTTGTATGTTATTCTGTCTGTCGCCATGATAACTCAAAAAGTTATGGACGGATTTTGACAAAAATTACAGGGATTGTTAGTTATGTTAGGACTCAGGAAGAAGAGATGATCAACTTTTGGTGAAGATCTATACATCCGTTTGTTTGTTTGTCTATCTCATTTTTCCCAATGCCGTAACTGAAAAAGTTATGAATGGATTTGTATGAAACTTTTCATGAGTTGTTTGGTATGTCACCAAGAGTAAATAACCAAATTTTTGTGATGATCTGTTAGTCGTTCGTGCATTTGTCGCTGTGTTTGATTTTGTGCTTGTTAGCGTAATAACTCACAAAGTTTTCAATGGATCTTTACAAAACTTACAGGAGTTGTTAGTAATGTTAAAAGACATAAATGAGTACGTAAATTTTGGTGCTGATCGGTTGGTTCCTGTATGTGTTTGACTTATCTTTGTCATAATGTTTGTTAGCGCTAAAAAGTTAAGAACGGATTTTAAAGAAAATGCAGAAACTGTTAATATTATTAAAAGGCACAAATGATTAGATTTTGGAGTTGATACAAAGAAAATCATGGTTTCAGAAACAATTTGAATTTTTCGTTACCGTTGCCTTACTTGGCGGAGGTATGCGCTCTCAGCGTGCTCTAGTCAAAATTATCTTTGTTAGTTGGATAATTACCTCCGCCAAGGAGGTTATGTTTTCGTCGTGTTTGTCTGTCTTTCTTTCTGTCTGTCTGTCACCAAGATAACTTAAAAAGTTCTGAACCGATTTGGATGAAATTTACAGGGATTGTTAGGTATGTTAGGAGGAACAGATGATTAACTTTTGGTGAAGATATGTCCATCCGTTTGTTTGTTTGTCTGCCTCATTTTTCTCACTGCCATAACTCAANTGTTAAGTATATAACAAAGAGTAAATGACCACATTTTGGTGATGATCCGCTTGTTCGTTCGTTCGTTTGTCACTGTATACATTTTTATGCTTGTTAGCTCAATAACTCAAAAAATAATGAATGGATCCTTATGAAATTTATAGGGGTTGTTAACAATGTTAAAAGACATTAATAATTAAATTTTGGTGCAGATCGGTACGTTCGTTTCTACTTTTGACTCATGTTTGTCATAACGTTTGTTAGCAGTATAACTCAAAAAGTTATGAGCGGATCTTCAAGAAAATTGCACAAGCTGTTATTACTATAAAAAGGCACAAGTGATTCAATTTTGGAGTTAATACAAAGAGAATTATGATTTCAAAGCCAATTTGAATTTTTTGCCACCGTTGCCTCGCTTGGCGGAGGTATGCGCTCTCAGAGTGCTCTAGTTGTCATTTTTATCGCTATCATTCTTTTTACTACTGGCATCATGAGTATAATAATGCATTGTTAACAAAGACCCCCTTCTGTGTGCAGGGTCACAATGGCTTCGATGAACTGCGTCGCTACATCAAAGGCGGCGGCGAGTTCTGCAAGGAGCTCGCTGTCATCCTGCAGGAGAGGTAAGGACACCCAGCATTTCCTATCATACCTGTTAGCGCCGTGCTGATGTGCGGCATCTAGTAGGAATATTATCATTGTGTCAAACACGCCGAGCAGTTGATTGTTTCAACGAGCCAGTTCTATCCGTTTCATATTGTATATATATATCTATGTAGATCAATTTCATTGTGGTCGTATGGAATGCGGAACTGGAACTTTATTCTTACGTTTGTATTTCTAGCCTATTCACTACAATTTTAANCAGGAGAGGTAAGGACACCCAGCATTTCCTATCATACCTGTTAGCGCCGTGCTGATGTGCGGCATCTAGTAGGAATATTATCATTGTGTCAAACACGCCGAGCAGTTGCCACTCGTTGGTGAAGAGTCGAGCTAGACGGTGTTATCTCTTAGTTTGGCACATGACCGTCTGTGGCCACTTCCATACTGTTGTTTCTACGAAAGGGGTTTCAATCTCCCGGTTAAGGGTTAACCCCAGCTGTATCGGGCTGTGCTACCTTACCACAAAGGCTTCTTCTCGTAGCAATGTAATAGAACAAAATAAACCTTGGTAGCAAAATCACACAGCGTTTTATAAAGAGAGTTAGAGCTCCTTGCCGCCAACAAGGAGCACCAAATTGTGTTAGAAAGTGTTTGAGACAGACTTGGAGAACTGCATCTTCGTATTACCGTATAGTCTAATTCTGTGTTGATTTGCCTGCCACATTTTTTTCTGCGACGCGCAGATAACAAACAGGTTGAGCTGAATGCAATTTCCAAAAATTGTATCCTTGCGTTAAAGAAATACTGCAATTGTTTATTGTTTCAACGAGCCAGTTCTATCCGTTTCATATTGTATATATATATCTATGTAGATCAATTTCATTGTGGTCGTATGGAATGCGGAACTGGAACTTTATTCTTACGTTTGTATTTCTAGCCTATTCACTACAATTTTAAGCCCTNATTGTTTCAACGAGCCAGTTCTATCCGTTTCATATTGTATATATATATCTATGTAGATCAATTTCATTGTGGTCGTATGGAATGCGGAACTGGAACTTTATTCTTACGTTTGTATTTCTAGCCTATTCACTACAATTTTAAGCCCTCAGCCAAATGGAACTTGCTTGCCAATGAGATTGTTCTGGTTACATTTACCATCGCCTGCTACATTTGTTTGCAGAGTATCGTACACACGTATACCAAGTTCCCGTCCCCTCCATGAGCTCTAACATCTTATACTGCTATACCCTTGACCTCATGACGGTACGTACGTGCCACATCTCGACATCCCTAACAACTTTCCATTAAGTGCCATTAGAAAGTTGAGCATATCTCCTAATATGCCCCATATCGCTCCGCTTGTTTGTTACTACGAACTTGTATCGAAAAAATTGCTGCCAGCTTCCGTACACACACCTGTTACCTGGCCACGGGTTGCGTACGGTGCTGATAGTGGTGGGAAACATCGCTGCAACCGCCTCATCTCATTTCTCTCAGTCGAACATGTGTTGGCTAGCGTACCGTTGCCGTTACGATCGTACCGTACGAGTGCTGTATGTAAGTGTGCTTCTCATCGTACGATGTACATTATGCTCGTATGCATTGTATTCGCAGTTACGAAGCCGTACACTTGAACAGTACTGTACAAGTGTGCTGTTGGTACACCCGATGTACTGTTCATCGTTTTCGTATTGGACTCGACAACGATACGTTGGTGTGTTTGTGCCACCGCATGTTTGTGCTATCGTAGAAGAAACGAGTGAGTGTACTTGCTGTGGAAGTATTTCAAGTCTGCATACACTCGAGTTAATTCCTTTACATTTGCCACTCTGCTTCAATATCGCAGAGTATATATACATATTAGATTCCACTTTGTTGCAGAGAATTCTTTACGCTAATATACTGCTATTATCTACTACACTTACACTTTAGCTTACTGTTGAGCGATATTCGCTTTCTTGTAACAAATTCCTTATCTTCTAAACCGTACTTTTACTATAGAGTAGCATACACTATATCGGAGTGAATGTGTGTGCCATTGTGTTTTGCACTTTGCACGCTGTGCATGGCCCACACTGACGCACATACATACACACAGGGGTCGGCACACCTGCCGAATTACGTCGTGCTTTTCTAAAGGTTCAGACCGCTCAGTGCAGCCGGTGTTGCCACTAGCTCATTTCTCCTCTAAATTATACTTTTCCTTTGAGTTGTATCCATCATGGGCGAATATTTTCTTGAAGAAAGTTCACAAATGTTCTTGATTATTAGAATACGGCGATGAAACTGTGATTTAAATATGAGGAATAAGATAATTTTATAAGTCTCGGTTTCGATTGGCATATTTTAGAAAAGTAGTACAGGTGCAAATTGTTTCATCTGCTAAGCTGCTCACTGACGCGGTTAGTCTTAAAATGTAGAGATGAACTGATCATAAAATGTTGGAAACACATAGTTAAAATTTTTGAAGAAAACATGAGATTTTTTGTGCTGTTGCGCTTTTCATAAAGGCATATTTCAGTAAAATATTCTCAGCGAAAACCAATTCATCATCTTCTTAGCTGGTCGTAATGATAGGTTAGTATTAGAATGACGATAAAATGATAAAATCGAGGAGAAAGATGAGGTGTGACCACAAGTTTGGCAACACCGACGGGCCGTACGTACATCACCAGCTGCCGTTTGTTTAGCGCGACGCTTCGTTTTGTTTGTGCTGTACGGGTGAAAGTTCCGCCGATGGCTCCATTGTTTGCTAGCCTAAAATTCCCTTTTATAGAGTTCTAAAAAATAATAGAATTCTTTTACCGCTCTCCCAAGGTAGTTTTGTGGTCTACGGCTAGGAAAAGAGTACCAAGTTTTCCTTTCTCTGGTATCAGTTTTTATGTGCGTCTTTTAGAATATGACTATTTTTTTAACTTTACCCAACACTATTAAGATTATTTTCGTAGGACTCTGCGTCTATAGCAGAAAAAAGTGAACCATTTGCCCTCTCTTTATATTTTTAGTGTCACCTTCGTGTAAAAAATGAGCATTTTTTTTATGTCCACCATACGTTTTTTGTAGTAAAAGCAGTGGCAAAAAATATCGATTATATTTTAACGAGAGTTTCCGTCTCGTAGAAAGTGAATATTCTTTTTTTCATTTCATACCAGAGCCATTTTTGTATGGAGGAAAAATATCGACTGCTTCCGACTAGAAATAACTACCTCCGCCAACGAGGTTACGTTTTCGTCGTGTTTGTCTGTCTGTCACCAAGATAACTCAAAAAGTTGTGAACCGATTTGGACGAAATTTACAGGGGTTATTGAGTATGTTAGGAGGATCAGATAATTAACTATTGGTGAAGATCCGTCCATCCGTTTGTTTGTTTGTCTGCCTCATTTTTCTCAATGCCATAACTCAAAAAGTCATGGACGGATTTTTATGAAGTTCACAGAGTTGTTAGGTATATAACGAAGAGTAAATGACCAAATTTTGGTCATGATCCATTTGTTCGTTTGTCACTTGTCAGCACAATAACTCAAAAAATAATGAATGGATCTTTCTGAAATTTATAGAGTTTGTTAGTAATATTAAAAGCCATAAGTGATTAAATTTTGGTGCAGATCGGTTCTTTCGTTTGTATGTTTGACTCATTTTGTCATAACGTTTGTTAGCAGCATAACTTAAAAAGTTAAGAACGGATCTTCAAGAAAATTGCACAAGCTGTTATTGCTATCAAAAGGCATATAAGATTATATTTTGGAGTTGATACAAAGAAAATCATGGTTTCAGAGCCAATTTGAGTTTTTTGCTACCATTGTCTCGTTTGGCGGAGGTATGGGCTTTCAGAGTGCTCTAGTTTTATTTGTGATTACCAGCGCCCAGACACAAACACTGAGAAAAGCCCAGTTTTTGAAACCGTAGTTTGAGCACCGAAACACGTTCACAGTAAGCCGTATATCATCAGCATGCCAAAGTAGGGCTTTGCCTTCAGTACGCAGCAAGACGTGCTTGTTTTGGGACAGTCCGCACGCTTTACCCTTCGCGCTCTAAGGACGTATCCCGGGGGCGAAATTGCAAGCTAACCTTTTCTTAATCGATCGATTCTTCTTGTAGGTACGATCTTGCAAATTTCCTTAATCGCAAAGTATGTTTTTCCTTTTTGAAGGCTTATTGCATCTGTAGCAGCCGGTGTATATATGCAGATATTTTTCCTTTTTTCTGATTTATAGGACAGATGAGATTTATCCATTTCCGGGAAGATCTGCTTCACGTTTTAAGCGTGCGCTATCAGCTATTCGTCTGAAAGCTTTATGTTCCTCTAAAAAACGCGACTCAAAAAGAGTCTACCTAGTGATTTATACGAGAAATTTAACCGATCTCTCAGTTGGCTGAAGCGCATCTGTAGTAGAGATGCTGTTCTCTCTTAATACTTGCAGCGAATTAGAACTCTCACCGACTGCTTGCCTTGTCAAAAATTTGGCATAAAATTCAAATCACCGTTTGAATGAACATCACTCTTTTAAAGGGGGCCAAACAGGTCAAGGTCTGGAGGATAATGGCGAATTTCGTCACGATATTAAAGAGTTAAACCGCTCACACACACACACACACACGCACAGACAACACCCGGCGTTTACATGCCGTAGCAGCAGCAGCAGCAGCAGGCCTACACGAGGAGAAAGTTATAACCGGCGGACACATTCGGCTTTCCTTGCACCCTCCTGCTCCTCCCCCTTCTCCTGTTGATGAAGGGCAACGGAATGATCGTTTATTCTGATATTTTCTTCCTAGTTCATGCCATCCTGGTGCCTGTGCACTGAGAAAAAATGTTACCCTAAAACCTGCCCGTTTTTCTGTTCACCCATCGGAAATTACCTTAGGCCAGGGTAGGCAAGTTTGGGTATGGTGGAAAGAGCGTCTAGCTAAGTAGGTTTCAGAACTGATAATAATATTAGAGAAATATACAGGTAATGCACAATTGCACATTACAGTAAGAAGAAATAAACTATGCATTTTCATCGGGAGATTGATATGGTTATGTGCCTTTGTCTCAACCAGAAAGATTGAGAACATTATTATTATAACTTTTCGGGTATAAGATAGAAGGCATACACATGCAGTGGGTCAGGTAGAACGACAAATTCATCTAAGCGAATATGATCGTTTATTACCTCCGCCAAGAAAGTAATGTTATTGTTGGGGTTTGTCATTCAGCAACATAACTCGAAAATTGATTTTCATGAAATTTACGAGAACTGTTTGGAATTGCGAGGACCAGTCTCCCACCAGATGATTAAATTTTGGTGATGATCTGTCCGTCCGTTTAACTGTTTGTTAAGTACATATTGTAGCTCAAAAAGTTATGGACGGGTTTTCGCAAAATTTACAGGAACTGTGAGACACAGGAAATAATTAAATTTTGGTGGTGATCTGGCAGTCCGTCATTCTGTCTGACTCTGTCAGCATTGAAACTCCATAGAATATATTTTTCACATAGTACATCAATAGGGATATATCCAAAAGTGAGAGAATGCAAATAATGGACAAAAGGCCACTCTAAGCATTACTGCTTCTCGGGCCAATTAAAAAGAGTAAAATGTTACTGCAATATTTTCATAAGCGCCCTAAGTAAAATGGTCAAACACCATAGCGATATTTTTATGAGAGATCGAATAAAATAGCAGAATGTCTAAGTAAAATAATAAGCAGTCACAACACTATTTACATATAAGAGCTACGTAAAGTAGCGAAACATCGTAACACAGTCTTCATAATAGAGCTTTGTATAACAGAAAATGACAATAAAATATATATAATAAGGAAAGTCAAGTAAAATTATGTACGTCACCTCAATATTTACGCAAGAGGGTTAAGTAACCGAACGCAAAAGAATAGCAGCCTACATAGAAGGGATGGAAAGATGTTCATAATGGGGGATACAGCAAATGCTAGTAGGTGTTTAGTTGAAACAGCTTTTTTCAAATGAGCTTTCAAACTCGGCACAGACCTAGGAAAGGAAAAGGCAAATCCTCGTCTATTTCGTTAATTAACTTCACCATCTAGAAAATTGTTCCTTGTTTTTCAACGACTCGTCTGACTGCCGGCATCCTAAATCTAAATCTTCGCAACTGATACCTACTCACTCTGAGGTTGAAGTGGTGAGAGATATTTGTTAAAAGATAGGAGGTCATTGTACAAAAATTATTTATCAGCTAACTTAATTAAAAAAAATATTGATAAACGCCATCAAAATTGTAATAAATCTAAAGTTTTGTACATTACGATAGTGTGAATTTCAGTTACGAAGTTGATACTTTGAACTTTGAACCTTCTTAATTAGGTGGTGTGCCCTCTCATGCAGAGTACAGCTTTGGTAATTCCTTTCCCTCTAGCTCCTCCAAACTAAGATAATCTGGGTAGTAACTTCTATATTGAATTTATGTTTTCCGAAATGTCTTTAATTCCAGAACCATTTTTTTGCACTTGTGACGAGTTCGTCACATTGAAGTTTCGTTTTCGAAAAAGTGTGTGGTAACAGAAGCACAAAGTAGCAATAATGTTGTCGATAGTAAAAGCATAGTTGCCCTGTCCCTCTCGAAATAACGGAAAAATTAATTACTTCACTGATACTTCTGGCACTTTTGCTACCCTCCGTAGTTCTTTAAAGAATTCATTTGTTCAGTTGGATTGTTTACGCAACAGTATTCTCATGAAAAAACCGTTACCCGTTCCCACATCTTTTGTGCATGATTCACTGACAGCTGGACAGACATACCTACTTATCTCTATGCTGTTTACATTTTGGATAGCGAGAGTAATAAACAATGCCAGCAACGAACTAGCAGTGCTTAATTATGCACATATATGCATGCA
>LQNS02007215.1:26411013-26422145 GCA_001587735.2 Parhyale hawaiensis | reverse complement strand
TTCCCACATCTTTTGTGCATGATTCACTGACAGCTGGACAGACATACCTACTTATCTCTATGCTGTTTACATTTTGGATAGCGAGAGTAATAAACAATGCCAGCAACGAACTAGCAGTGCTTAATTATGCACATATATGCATGCAGCACAGTTAGTCTATTTTGCCCTGCACGGTTTAATATAACATTCAGTATTCACCCGCACCATATCCCGATACTGTGCTCTTTTGTAATGAACTTCAGGAATGAATGAAAATCGTTTCAGCTCATCACTTCAATTACAAGAAACATTTACAGTATATGTTGTTGTTGTTAATCTGCTCGGGGGCAGAACTTTCAAGCGCCGAATTTCACCAACACCTTCAGTCCGACCCGTATTATTTTGTTGCCTATAGACGAAAGATTTCCTGAGTTGTTGTGGCTGATTTCTCACCGATGTAATACACATATTCCATTGCATAATTACTACATTTACATAGAACATATCCGTACAATAACGCGGTACATTATGCTACGTAATGCCGTGCGTATATGACCCACATAGCAGACGTCCTCTGCTTCCACCTGGCTGCACTTTCTCCGCCTGCTATGGTCCCTGAGACCATCCTGACTACCTCAGTGAACTTACTGCTCTATCACTTCTGTTCTTTATTGTTATTAACTGCTGGAACCTGCCGAAATTGACCTGAGGTGTTGTTGCTCTTTAGCTAATGCCTGGGCTCGGCTAAGGCGCATCAAAATCTCTACCTAGCCAGACTGGCTTGTCAGGAGTATATAGGGAGTGTAGAACCGACAGCTGTAATCCCGAGCCCGTATCTATGATATCCCACTTTCCCTCTATCGAATACTAAAAACTTGACGTGCGGACGGACGAATGTTTGGAGAGAACCACTAGTGAAATCAATCATAAATTTATTTCCACCGAAAGAGATGAACTTAAATGGGTCAGTAGTCAGTAAAAAGTAAAGTCAACTTGACCGCACACATTATACTCGTACTAAGTTTCTATTCTTCCTCGTCTCGTCGTCGACAACGGTTGTGTACTGGGGGTGGTCAGCGCTGCAGGTTTCTTTTTCGTACTATTTCCTGTTATGATTCGAACATGACTGTGGGCATGTTCTATTGGGCGCCAAAATTCAAGTCTTCGAGGCTTGGCTAATTCGAAACTTGATGCAAGTGCGCTTGGTTCGACTTGCTGCACTGAATTTCAGACGTTGGCCCCAATTGGTTACCCTTGAGACTTCCGGAAACTCAATCTCGCTCCGCAAAATGCAGTTTTCAGCAGGCTCAGCGTAATCGCTTTGCTTCTATCACTCGCAACGCGATTCAAAGTGACAAAGCTAAATTAAGCGTCTGTCCGCAGTTTCGGACAAGTCAGACCTCGAAGACTTAATTTCGGCATCCAATCGAACGCGCTCTCATCTCGCGGAATAAAGCTTATTTTGCTTGACTATATCTTAAGGCCTAACACACTCTTTCGTACTGGAAATAGAAGAATTTAATGCTAAGTTGCCCTCATTAATCTTCCCCTGCATGATTTAGAATCACATTTCCCTTAGAAATAACGCTATTTGGTACGTACGTATCATGTGCGGTAAAACAGTGACCAGTTGATTTGCCATTTACGGATGACTTGAACTACTGCAGGCCCCACATGGTCGAACACTGATCTTGCGGGCAACGAACATTCGAATCGATATAGTCACAATGACTTTGCCGCGTATCTTCCTACCCAAGACATTTCTAATGGCTTCCCAAAGTATCTCACGTTTTATCGTACGTTTGGTAACGGATATCTGTCCGATTCTACGTGAAGATTTGTAAGGATGTACGGTGTCCAAACGTATTTTACGTCAAATGAATAATGTAGAAAACTTAAGTCCAACGTGACACGCGATGTTAAGCATGAATATTCTATTAAAGGTTATGCGTATTTATAAGCAAAGTGCTTTAACGAGAAGCCGAGGCAAGTGCCCAGTCAGATTTTATTGGAGATTGTCGGATATTAGAGTCGATGCTGGTCCTGTAGGCATCGGATAAATGCCTGTGATTTTCTAATAGGCCAGTAAACGATAGGCGTTGGTGTTGCGTTCACTGCTTCACTATATTTCAGTATACGAACTTTGTGCCTTTGGAGATAAAGAGGTAAGATCAAAATATTTTTTTATATATGCATTTTAGCTTTGTAGCGTCGTTACACAAAAGTATACTTTTTGTTTATTATATGTAGTTCAAGAATCTGATTTATTCCTACACACGTTTTACTAGTTATGAAGACCATAGAAATTACTGCAGGGTGGTACCTACCGTACAAAATAGCTTAGAAAAGACAATAAAGCTTGTCTTCAATTCCGTGGCAAATGAGGTGATGCGTCGTTACTAGTTTAACTGATGGAATTTTTCGCCGTTTCATGTGAAACTGCTTTGCGATTTACGCTTGAAACTCGAAAGTGGCGACTGGAATCGACCCATAAGACTTGAAATTCCGGGCAAGTTGAAGCTCAATAGATTCGATTATATCAGCTTGGGTATTCAAGACACCAACATTATTGTGGTCACTAGCTAAACGGGGGACCATAACTTCCTCCGTATTGTAGGTACCTATGTAATGTTATCTACTGTTATTCTAATCTACTAATTTTTAATACAGTATAGCTTTATTATTACGGTTAGTAGTTTAACTAATCATTATTAGTTACGCGATTAACCGTTTGACCCATCAGTTCTCCAGACAAAGGAATGAAGACGATATTAATAAAATATCCGGCTCTGTAACAAAATACCAGGCACTGTGGCGTTGTATAAGCTGTTGGCTCATAATTGAGCCTTTTGGTTGGACGCTGCAGACGATTGGAGCGTTCTCTGTGAGTGTGTATTTTTTACCCCGTATGATGAAATTGCCTATAGAACCCGTACAGGCTAATATTACAACGTGCAACTCGAAAGGTGAACATGTCTTCTCCTCTGTCTCAGTCCGTAGTAGTAGGTCCTCTTCAGCTCAGAAATGACTGTTTTCTTAAGCGCACCCGCCCTTGACCGCTGGGGTCATTAGCTCTGTTTTCTGTCACCACCAGTGTCGATATTTGCGGTCTGCGGCGCCTGTCGGCGCGTTGCGAGCGCCAGTTTTCTGCCATTCCCGACAGTTTTCTGTGGTTAAGAATGGCCCTCGCGAGTCGCGAGTGCCAGAGGGCACGTTTATCGGTGTGCGCATCCCGGCAATTGTGAAGGTATAAAGCTAACTTTACCGCACATTGTGATTGGGAGATCCACATGCACTGCAGATCATGCTGCGGATATAGGCCAGCCCGTTGCCACCCTCAGAGGTTTGCGCGGCTGCAGTTAATCACAGAATTGACCGCGTTAGGGCGTCAGGTATGGAAGGCTAATACGATAACTGCGACCCCCCTCCATCTTCTTTCATCCTCAATTCTGGTTACGCCCCTAGGAGATAAATAAGTGCGATTGCTTCCTTGTACAATAGTTTTACCATCGGACAATAGCACTTATCGTACCTGTCTAACGACGTGGGCTGCGTGCTTGAGCTTCGTCCTCTTATTTACTCCTCTGTAACTGAAAATCAATTACATCATATTAAATATTGAATATGATTTCATATTCACTAGCAGCTAGTAATAAATCGAAGGAAATTATTCTTTTTGTAATTCCAAATGAATTGTGGAGGTGCTTTTTTTTAAAAGACAAATAACAATATTACGCTCGTGCATGCTGTCGAAAACGTAGCAAAGAGGTTGGGAAAGAAGGAAAGAAAAGAGGCAGCATGTCCAGTAAGCCAATGCCGTATATATATATACAGTATATATTGCAAACTACCCGTGTGCGTTATATGTATATATTCAGCGTAAGAGCTCTCCCAGGCGGTCTCCTGGGAAATTGCGTGTTAAGTGTATCAATTCTCTACCAAGTAAAGATAACAATTTTTTTTAGGCAGATGATGCCAAGAAAGTTGAAATTAATAATGCGCTACACTTCAAATGAATTCACAATTTCAAACCATACTGACGACTTTAAACACTGTCTATATGCAGAAAGAGTTCCTATAGAGGTCCTCTTCTTACCATAGCTGCCCCCCCCCCGTCGGGTCCGTGACTGTTTACGAAGAAAGTGAGGGGAACATTTTTACCCACTGGCGCCACGCTCCGCCGTACGCGCAAATACGGTGCGCCGTACACCTGTGGTCGTCTTTCTCTTCTTCTTTTTGTTTGCTCTTGAAGCCTTTCTTATTAAACGCTTTCATGGCGCTACAGTTTTTATTTGGCGCCTTCACAACCTGTGACTTGTTGCTCTGTTGAGCGCTAAATATTTGTGTTTTTGTAATTGTTCTTATTGGGCCTCTTCGCAGCGTGTGTGATTTATTCCTATTAAACGCTTTTGGGTTTTGTTGTATTTATGGAGCCGTTTGTAGCGTGTTACTTCCTAGTACGCGACGTCGCACGATGACTTGACGTTCTTATTTTGCACCGCCGGTATTTTAAATTTTTGTACGTACGAATATAGCGCGATATCTGAATCTATAACTGGCGTTTCCATACAAACCAGTTTCTTATTGAGCACCTTCACAGTACGTGTTGTTCCTGTAAACGGTTTTAGGTACTACTGCAAAGTACTGTTTTCAAGACAGATCGTATAAAAAGGGATATAATTGACTAGTGTTTGGCCGCTGCGCCACATTTTCAACTACTACAATTATTCTATTTATCGTCCAAACGGCTACACGGTCACAAACTTTACTTGTTTACTATGCGGTGCATCACTGACTTGGGAACTAATTATTGCCTCTTGCCCCACAGGGCGGAGCTGGAGAGCGCCTACGCCAAGGGGCTCCACAAGCTGGCTGGCAAGCTCATCAAGGCGTCCCGGGACAGCTTAGGCAGCGTCCATCAGGCGTGGCAGGCTGTGGGCCAGGAGCTGGACCATGAGGCTGACGTGCACAGGTGAGCTGGACCATGAGGCTGATGTGCACAGGTGAGCTGGGCCATGAGGCTGATGTGCACAGGTGAGCTGGACCATGAGACTGATGTGCACAGGTGAGTTGGACCATGAGGCTGACGTGCACAGGTGAGCTGGACCATGAGGCTGACGTGCACAGGTGAGCTGGACCATGAGGCTGATGTGCACAGGTGAGCTGGACCATGAGGCTGATGCCCACAGATGTGACCATGCTAAGAGCATAAGTAAATTGTCATCACACCTGTTGGTCGAGGTCCTCGTGAGAGGTGGACATATACATATATCCGTCACTGTATATATATGTGTGTACCGTCACGACACACCTGTGGGCTATAAAATCCTAAATTCTTTCGTCCCACGCGAGTGAGTTTCCCACCGGTGGTGTAACTAACATATAGAGGTAAAGAACTCTGTTGGAAAGGCCCTACTGTACCTGTGAATAGTTAAAGGAATAATTCATCTTATCCTCGTGTTTTGCATCGCTCAGGGTCAAAGGAGCGTAATCACGCAGCCAGAGCGTTGCTTGCGTCTGCATGTGTCGTGAGATATTCACATGTGAGGGACATCAGTTGCTTTTCTCTATCCTCCCCATAGTCATTGGGAGAAACACACGGGCTGCGCCTGAGTCATCGCTTCACATTCGCGGCGGCCAGGTGCTAAATTTATCTGTGCAGTTGCTGTTTTGTACTTTTATGTGTGATGGCGTACACACACTTGCTTAGATCCATGTTCCTCATTGAGGATCTGTTGGTTTTCAAGCTAGACGTGATTGTTTTTTGAGATTGATCTTAGCAGCATTTCAGACGTCCTATGGACGCGCAGTGCTTCATTTGGGTCAAGTGGTTCATCAAGTTGGCTCCGGTCCGTTAGTCTTCTTCGTCTTTCACGCTATCATCAGAATGTTAGATATGAGGCAAAATAATACCGTGTCACTGTATAGGTCGCATGCAATGTAATCCTATGGACTTGTACTCCGGTGTCGATCTGTCTGTCGAGGTTACGAAGGACTCGCCAACTGTCCATCGGTAGTTGCTATTTACTTCTCCTATACTTCAAAGTACCGAAATATCAATATAGTAAGTTTAAGCCACCTGCAGTGTTATATTCACTGCATAGGTCGTAACGGATTATTTTACAATCTACATTGCAGAGTGCTGTCGGCCTCCCTGGCTGAAGAAGTCACTCGGCCTCTGCGGCTGCTCCTCGACACTCAGCACAAGGTCCGCAAGGGCGTCGAAGGCATGGTTGATAAGACCACCAGGTCAGTACTGCTACCATGCTAATATTCAATCAGTAAATATTTTATTTGACCTGTAAACGCACCCGTTTGATTCCAATGTTAGGACCAACTCTCTCTTGATAAGTCCTGTTTTAATACTTCTACTGTCTCAGATAAAGCTTCTTCATTCTATCTTTTGTCTACTTCGTGTTTTGCCATTTTTGAGGACTCCCTTGGCTGTGGCTTTTTTTTTATATGATACTCTTAGTTTTCTTACGTGAGATATAGATCCAGGCCCTTCTTTACTGGATCTTATTCACGCTGGACTTTTATCTATACTTTCTCAGGGTGTTATTATTGGAAAAGAGTCCTTGTAGGGATATTGCATATAGCTAGTGGGTAAGATAGTGTTGAGCTTGGTGGCTCCCTTGCTTAGCAGCCAATGAACTGATTGATCCCATTTAAGCCTGAATGTATTCACTAAAGCTTCATGTTGCAGGAACGTACACGAGTGGCGCACGGCGGAGTTCAAAGCAAAGAAACAGAGTCACTCCGCCTGTCGGGAGAACGAGAAAATCCAAGACATGGCTCTGGAGGCACGCCTTGGCCGCGGCAAGAGTCTTTCTGATAAGGAAACTGTCAAGGTATACTTAATGGGCACGTCTCTTCCAGCCCTGTGGGTCTGGGTCGCTATGCTGCAAACGACGGGTCTATCATTACTGTATTGTGTCCTAAATTTTGAACATCTTCGATAAACGGGTTGATCTACTGCAAAATTAATTGCACGATGAAACGAAGCGCTAACGGTGCTTCAATTGTGGTTAAAATTGCTGACATTTCGGAGTATTAGAAATCCATCATAAGTATGCTGTAAATACCAATGGTTAGGATTCTAAGAGGTGTCTGACAATAAGTCCAATAATTTTTTTTTGGCATCATTAAGATATGAAATAACCATGAAATTAAAGAGAGTTTTACAGCGGACGCGCGCTCGTTTAGCTCCGGCCGAAGTATAAAAGTGATCAAGCGTTTTAAGATGCTGATGTTAGCAGCGGGTTATTTTCAAGCTAAATTAGAAAAATTACTACTCTGAAAAACATGTAGGTACACTATTGGCGTACTGTTTACCAGCTAGTGGAAGATTTTGTGGGTTTTACTAAATTTTAACCTATTGATACGAAATCCACGAGTACGTTCCTCAACCTGACCCGCGTATATTTCGAGGAATGTTTAGTGCTGTTTTTGGATGTAGCATCAGCCATTCTAAAGGAACAGAATAGAAGTAGGAAGTTTTATGCGAGAATATCAAAGACTCAAGAGTTCCTTGCATGAACGCAAGATTAGAGCCATAGCTCCGACTAAGAGACATAAAGCCAACGCTTAAAATATGGCGTTTCATTTACGCCTGGGCACTCGAATATTTACAGCAAATGCAATCCCAATCGCAATTTATGGCCATTTATCCGAGGTTATCGAATACCTTTCACTATCTTCTCATAGGCGGCCGATAAAAACCTATTAAATTTCCGATTGGAAGGGATATTTATCATTTGTCTTGGCCCACAGATGGAGAAGCAGCGGCGCAAGGCAGAGGAGCTGGTGCAGAGGAGCGACATGGAGTACTACACGTGTGCGGTGAGGGCAGAGAGAGCGAGACTGGAGTGGGAGAGCGCCATCTACAAAGGCACCACCTGCTTCCAAACACTCGAGGAAGAGCGACTGGCGGCCCTTAAGCAACTTATCGAAAAATATCAACAGAATATTAAAATTGCGGCGCCCAAAATGGCTGAGGTGCGTGTGGCGTCAAGCCTGGTGAAGGAGTTGATTTGCTGCTCCTTAAATGGCTTAGTTTTTTAAGGCGCGAAGCTTCTGCATTCAAAAATGTAGCAATTGAATGTAGTCATTTCAGTGACCAACCAATATTGCTGATGTGCTAAAGGTGAGAAGCAAGGATAAAATAGTTTGTCCTCTCCAAAACAGCTAAAATTCGTCATAAAGCTCACAGTCTCGCTCAAGCATGCGCCATCACCCAGACAAACTAACAAAAGGACATCCAAATGGAAATAATGTAACTTGCACTCGTCATCTCCATGCAATTTAGGATTATCATTTGTTTTAGATATCCTTTGCACACTTGCTTGCCTCATTTACACAGAACTTACAGAACTGACTGGCTGATTATCTCCTACGCCGCTATGTATCGCGCATATTAGACACTGAGATGAGGGGCTGCTCTCGGACAGACGAGTAGGCCTATGCAAATGTAACCGTATTCAGGTGTATCTGTGCCTATCTTTAGGACATGAACACGCTCCCCTGCAGGACGTCCTATCATTGATTTTTTATCAGACATACCTACGTATCCAAGTTGCTCAATTACTGTTATTACGATTTTCAACTGATTGGAGGTAATCCCTTCTTAATGCTATATTAATGCTTCAGTTTCAGTCTTCCGTAATTAGTGGAGTATGCCTGAGCTGCAGTGGACCTTAGGATTTAGTTAACCATTGAGAATCAAGGTCACTGTATTGTCGTATTGTTGGGGGGGGCATTGTACTTTTAGTGATCTCCTGTGACTCTTCGGTCTCAGATCCATCGCTTCCGTCGATATATTTATTCTTCCTTTAAGTGAGCCACGTATTTTCGTGACTGTGCGTGATGCTTCTTCGCAAAGTCTCATTGTGACGCCGAAGTGTACTAGGTTGCCATTATTACTGACATGATAATGGCGTACTACAGAGCGCCTCCCGCCTGGAGGAGCCCGTCAGCCAGTGTGATGTAGAGAAGGACGTCGCCACCATCATCAACGCTAAGGGCACCGGAGAGAACATCCCCCACCAGCTGCTGCCCGACTTTTACTGTGAAGATATCAACAATATTATGAACAGGGACCGAAGAAGAGAGGTGAGCTTTGGTCTTGTTAATGTACTCTTTTTTTTTTGTTCTTGACATCACTTGCAGTGGATGACAATTAGGGCTTGGACCAAACAGAAGAAAAGTGTGTATAGCATTGGTTACTCTACAAGCCTAGTAGTAAGTGTTATCTCCAGACTGTAGTTGTATTATGTACAGGGACCGAACTAAATAGCGCAGTGACGTGCCCATAATACTGAGAAGGGGAATGAGTTGTGTGTGAGTGTGTCATTATTTCCCTTAACGACGCCTGCAATAGACGTGAACATTGAGCAGTGTTAAGAACAGGGGGCGAGAGAAAAAGGGAGAGGTGTCGAATTTGATGGTACTTGTACTTCTTGTTGCTAAGCAGCATATTTGCTATGCATGCTGCCTTTCTGTACATAACTTTGCGATCTTTGTTTGTACTTCATTACTCTGTTTGGATAATGTTTTTCGATAATCTGCTTCACTGGTAGAAAAACAATCTATGTATTTTTTATTTCTAGTCCCTGGAGAAACTGAGCAAGACATTCAAAGGTGACATTGAAAGAGAGAAAAGAGGCAAGCAAGGGGTAGAGAACCTTGCGAAGGCTCTGCAGGAAACCCCCAACTTCGGCGGCGAGGACTCGCAGCAGGATGTGAGCGACAAACTTCAGCATGTGAGTCTCGTAACATTAGCGATGTGATTGCGTTTTGTTTACAAATAACACGAGGTTGTCCCAAAAATTCGTTAACGCATGAAAGAAATGGAAATTTTACTCACCAAAGAATAACAAAAAAAATTATTCCTCAAAATAAAGACCATCATATTCCAAGGCTTTTTGGAATTACTGGAGCACAGTCAGGACTGTAAGCTGGATGTGGCAAAACATCAACGGAGTCCAGCTCTTCAAACTTGTCTTTGGTCTTCATCTTGTCGCTGTGTGGCTTAGCAGTGTCCTGCTGCATTAAAGCGCGTATTCGGTTGATCAGAGCCGGGTACTTTTGTTTCAACTTTTCGTATACTGAAAAATTAAAAAAAAAATTCAATTTTCCCCAAGTGTTTACGAACTTTTGGGACTAGCTAATAATGATATCTGGTCCTTGCTTCCTTATCTCAACTGGAAGTCTGTTTTGGCAAGTGCTCCGTGCCCATGAATTCTGCCTTAGAAATTCAAGTAATTTTTGTGAATGGCTGCGTTTGTTACAAACGTCCGCCAACTATTTTATTTTGATATACTGGCGGCACGTTGTCGTCACAGCAGTAAAATTTCTACTACAACAGTGGTTGTATTTCGCCTGTAACGCTTCTCATATTTATGTACCAGTTCTCGTAATACTAGTGCCAATGTGTGCTCTAGGAAGTATTTAGTTGAATTCCCTTGCTAAGAGCGTTTTGCTTACTTCCGGTAGCTAGTCACACTGCGTGCCGTTGGTAACTTTCATCTCCCTAGCGCCGTTCATACGTGGCCATACGGAGAGCATATGTCGTATTAGCATGACGAAGATGCCCACGTTTCATTTACAAATTTTCGCTCTCTCCTATTGCATTCTTAGAGACATTATTGCTCAGTTCATTTTACTTGTGCTGATGACGAGAAATCGATAATCATTCACAAAGGAAGCGACGTCACTCTTTTACATCCCTAAGAGAATTTGTTTGTTTATTAGCCGTGCACTTTTGCCTCGAGACTGTTCATTATCTATTACGAATTTCTGTGTTGCTCTATTGTATCCTCGGGAAAACTGTTTCCATAAGCGTATTATGTACATTGATGATGAGAAATTCAATAATCACATGCAAATACTTGCGCTGCTTCATTGTATTATTGAGGAAACTGTTCCGCAGAGCATATTATTGATACTGATGATGGGGAAACTCAATGATCGTCGTAATTTTTTATAATATTTGGTTGTTGACCCGTGGCCGCAGATGCGAGCCATGTTGGCGTACCTGGAAGCGTCTCGACACAAGGTGGAGTGCAGCCTGGCGGAGCTGGAGCACAGGGGTCGCCCCTCCCATGCCCTGGAGCGCCACGTACACACCAACAGGGACAAGCACGGCATGATGG
>LQNS02007215.1:26375431-26397043 GCA_001587735.2 Parhyale hawaiensis | reverse complement strand
ACTTTACTTGTTTCCTATACGGTGCATCACTGACTTGGGAACTAATTATTGCCTCTTGCCCCACAGGGCGGAGCTGGAGAGCGCCTACGCCAAGGGGCTCCACAAGCTGGCTGGCAAGCTCATCAAGGCGTCCCGGGACAGCTTAGGAAGCGTCCATCAGGCGTGGCAGGCTGTGGGCCAGGAGCTGGACCATGAGGCTGACGTGCACAGGTGAGCTGGACCATGAGGCTGATGTGCACAGGTGAGCTGGACCATGAGGCTGATGTGCACTGGTGAGCTGGACCATGAGGCTGATGTGCACAGGTGAGCCGGACCATGAGGCTGATGTGCACAGGTGAGCTGGACCATGAGGCTGATGTGCACAGGTGAGCTGGACCATGATGCTGATGTGCACAGGTGAGCTGGACCATGAGGCTGACGTCCACAGATGTGACCATGCTAAGAGCATAAGTAAATTGTCATCACACCTGTAGGTCGAGGTCCTCGTGAGAGGTGGACATATTTATCCGTCACTGTATGTGTGTACCGTCACGACACACCTGTGGGCTATAAAATCCTAAATTCTTTCGTCCCACGCGAGTGAGTCTCCCACCTTGGTGTAACTAACATATGTATAGAGGTGAAGACCTCTGCTGGAAAGGCCCTACTGTACCTGTGAAGAGTTAAAGGAATAATTCATCGTATCCTCGCGTTTCACATCGTTCGGGGTCAAAGGAGCGTAATCACATCGGCAGAGCGTTGCTTGCGTCTGCATGTGTCGTGAGATACTCACATGTGAGGGACATCAGTTGCTTTTCTCTATCCCTCCCCATAGTCGTTGGGAGAAACACACGGGCTGCGCCTGAGTCATCGCTTCACATACACGGCGGCCAGGTGCTAGATTTGTCAGTGCAGTTGTTGTTTTGTACTTTTATGTGTGATGGCGTACACACACTTGCTAAGATCCATGTTCGGCAATGAGGACCTGATTGTTTTTCGAGGTTGATCGTAGTAGCATGCAGTGCTTCATTTGGGTCCAGTGTGTTATCACCGAAACCAGACAGGCAACCAGTTTGATTGATACATTGTGGCAGTTTATGATTTTGTTCTATGCTGCAGGCTCTACGGTTCTGCAGGAATCTAATTATAATTATCGTATCATGCTTCTTCATTGCTCACCACCAATGGAGGAAGCGTAGCAGTGGTCAACTTTTCTTTGTAGTGTATCTAAGTTTGTGTTTTGTTTATTGGTCCATTTAGGCCTTTGCTTTTTACTTCGTTCTTGTTACGCGGGTGTCCGCCACACTGGCACCTGCTCTGTCCTCGCGCTGCCTCTCGGTGACCGAGGACCAATTCTCAACTTGCGGATGTGGATTTTCACTGGAGCACTCCGGTATCAAGAAATCAGGAAAAGTACAAGAACCATCAAGTTTTGCTCCGGTCCGTTAGGCTTCTTCGTGTCTCACGCTATCATCAGAACGTTAGATATGAGGAAAAATAAAACCGTGTCACTGCATAGGTCGCATGCAATGTAATCCTATGGAGTTGTACTCCGGTGTCGATGGTTCTGTCGAGGTTACGAAGGACTCGGCAACTGTCCATCGGTAGTTGCTATTTACTTCTCCCATTCTTCAGAGTACCGAAATATCAATATTGTAAATTTAAGCCACCTGCAGCATCATATTCACTGCATAGAAGGTCGTAACGGATTATTCTACAATCTACATTGCAGAGTGCTGTCGGCCTCCCTGGCTGAAGAAGTCACTCGGCCTCTGCGGCTGCTCCTCGACACTCAGCACAAGGTCCGCAAGGGCGTGGAAGGCATGGTTGATAAGACCACCAGGTCAGTACTGCTACCATGCTAATATTCAATCGGTAAATATTCTATTTGACCTGTAAACGCACCCGTTTGATTCTAATGTTAGGATCAACTCTGTTGATAAATAAGTCCCGTTGTAATGCTTCTGCTATCTCAGATAAAACTTCTTCATTCTATCTTTTGTCTACTTCGTGTTTTACCATTCTTTCAGGACTCCCTTTACTGTGGCTGGCTTCTTTATGTATGATACTCTTAGTTTTCTTACGTGAGAGATAGATACAGGCCCTTTTTTACTGGGTCTTAATCTCGCTGAACTTTTTCTATACTTTCTCATTGTGTTATTATTGGTAAAGAGTCCTTGTAGGGATATTGCATATAGCTAGTGGGTAAGATAGTGTTAAGCTTGGTGGCTCCTTTGCTTAGGAGCCCATGAGCTGATTGAGCCCATTTAAGCCTGAATGTATTCACCAAGGCTTCATGTTGCAGGAATGTTCACGAGTGGCGCACGGCGGAGTTCAAAGCAAAGAAACAGAGTCATTCCGCCTGTCGGGAGAACGAGAAAATCCAAGACATGGCTCTGGAGGCACGCCTCGGCCGCGGCAAGACTCTTTCTGATAAGGAAACTGTCAAGGTATTCTTAATGGGCACTTCTCTTCCAGCCCTGTGGGTTCGGGTCGCTATGCTGCAAACGACGTGTCTATCATTACTGTATTGTATATTAAATTTCTAGCATCTTCGATAAACGGGTTGATCTACTGCAAAGTTAATTGCACGATGAAAAGAAGCGCTAACGTGGCTTGAATTGTGGTTAAAATTGCTGACATTTCGGAGTATTAGAAATCCATCATAAGTGTGCTGTAAATACCAAGGGTTAGGATTCTAAGAGGTGTCTGAGAATAAGTCCAATAAAATTTTTTCTGGTATCATTAAAATATGAAATAACGATGAAATTAAAGAATTTTACAGCTGACGGGCGCTCGTTTATCTCCGGCCGAAATATAAAAATGTTCAAGCGTTTTAAGATGCTGAGGATAGCAGCGGGTTATTTTGACGCTAAGTTAGAAAAATTACTACTCTTAAAAACATGTAGGTACACTATTGGCACACTGTTTACCAGCTAGTGGAAGATTTTGTGGGTTTTGCTAAATTTTAACCTATTGATACGAAATCCACGAGTACGTTTCTCAACCTGACCCGCGTATCTTTCGAGGAATGTTTTGTGCTGTTTTTGGAGGTAGCATCGGCCATTTTAAAGGAAGAGAATAAAAGTAGGAAATTTTATGCTAGAATATCAAAGACTCAAGAGTTTCTTGCATCAACGCGAGGTTAGAGCAATAGCTCCGACTAGGAGGCACAAAGTCAACGCTTAAAATACGGCGTTTCATTTACGCCTGGCCACTCGAATATTTACAGTAAATGCAATCCCAATCGCAATTTATGGCCATTTATCCGATGTTGTCGGATACCTTTCACTATCTTCTCATAAGCAGCCGATAATTGCCTATAAATTTCCGGTTGGGATATTTCACTATTTTCTCATAGGCAGCCGATAAATGCCTAAAAATTTTCGATCGGGATATTTATCATTTGTCTTGGCCCACAGATGGAGAAGCAGCGGCGCAAGGCAGAGGAGCTGGTGCAGAGGAGCGACATGGAGTATTACACGTGCGCGGTGAGGGCAGAGAGAGCCAGACTGGAGTGGGAGAGCGCCATCTACAAAGGCACCACCTGCTTCCAAACTCTCGAGGAAGAGCGGCTGGCGGCCCTTAAGCAACTTATCGAAAAATATCAACAGAATATTAAAATTGCGGCGCCCAAAATGGCTGAGGTGCGTGTGGCGTCAAGCCTGGTGAAAGAGTTGATTTGCTGCTCCTAAAATGGCTTAGTTTTTCAGGCGCGAAGCTTTTTAAATGCTAAAAATGTAGCGATTGAATGTAGTCATTTCAGTAACCAATATTGCTGATGTGCTAAAGGTGTGAAGCAAGGAGAAAGTAATTTGTTCTCCCCAAAACAGCTAAAATTCGTCCGAAAGCTCACAGTCTCGCTTAAGCATGCGCCATCACCCAGACAAACTAACAAAAGGACCTCCAAATGGAAATAATGTGACTTGCACTCGTCATCTCCATGCAATTCAGGGTTATAATTTTTTTAGATATCTTTTGCACACTTACTTGCTTCATTTGCACAGAACTTACTGCACTGACTGGCTGATTAGTTCCATGCACTATTGATGATATTTACGGTTTACGATTCTACAAAAAGCACCCGTTGCACGATAGTTTGGCTCTTTTGCGATGAAATTCCAACACTAACTCATTCTATCCCCAAAAGAGCAAAACTAAGATGTAGTGCGAAAACAAGAGGTACGTTACAAAACTTTATTCAAAAGATGCAGGAAATGCTTCTCGTATTTCAGTCAACGGCCATCCATTCAACTTCCGTGTTTAATTGATGCAAGACTTGCCACAGCGGTCTTTTTATTTGAAAACGGTTGAATGTTCTTCAAATTTAGCCCATAGATATTGTATTTTCGCGAGTAAACTGCATCTCCTAACGACGAAAGCAAGGGGAAATTTATGCTGCATATGCATCTTAGCGCACAGCAGCCCCCTCAACAATAGCATATTAGATACTGAGATGAGGGGCTGCTCTCGGACGGACGAGTAGGTCTGTGCAGATGTAACCATATTCAGGTGTATCTGTATCTTTAGGACACGTACACGCTCCCCTGCAGGACGTCCTACCATGGGTTTGTTATCAGACATACCTACGTATCCAAGTTGCTCAATTACTGTTCTTACGATTTTCAACTGATTGGAGGTAATCCCTTCTTAATGCTATATCAATGCTTCAGTTTCAGTCTTCCGTAATTAGTGGAGTATGCCTGAGCTGCAGTGGACCTTAGGATTTAGTTAACCATTGAGAATCAAGGTCACTGTATCGTATTTTTTTTGGGGGGGGGGCATTGTACTTTTAGTGATCTCCTGTGACTCTTCGGTCTCAGATCCATCGGTTCCGTTTGTATTTTTATTCTTTCTTTAAGTGAGCCATGTATTTTCATGGGCGTGTGTGTGATGCTTCTTCGCAAAGTCTCATTGTGACGCCGAAGTTTGCTAGGTTGCCATTATTACTGAGATGATAATGACGTACTACAGAGCGCCTCCCGACTGGAGGAGCCCGTCAGCCAGTGTGATGTAGAGAAGGACGTCGCCACCATCATCAACGCTAAGGGCACCGGAGAGAACATCCCTCACCAGCTGCTGCCCGACTTTTACTGTGAAGATATCAACAATATTATGAACAGGGACCGAAGAAGAGAGGTGGGCTTTCGTCTTGCTTGTGTGCTTTTTTTTCTTCTTGACATCACTTGCAGTGGATGACAATTAGGGCTTGGACCAAATAGAAGAAAAGTGTGTATAGCATTGGTTACTCTACAGGCCTAGTAGTAAATGTTATCTATATACTGTAGTTGTATTATGTACAGGGACCGAACTAAATAGCGCCGTGATGTGCTCATGATACTGAGAAGGGGGATGAGTTGTGAGTGTGTCATTACCGCATATCCTTTACGACGCCTGCAATAGACGTGAACATTGAGCAGTGTTAAGAACAGGGGCTGAGAGAAAAAGGGTGAGGTGAGAAATTTGATGGTAGTTATACTTCTTGTTGCTAAGCAGCATATTTTCTATGCATGCTGTCTTTCTGTACATAACTTTGCGATCTTTGTTTCTACTTCATTATTCTATTTGAATAATGTGTTTCCATTATCTGGTTCAGGGGTAGATAAACAATCTATGTATTTTTTATTTCTAGTCCCTGGAGAAACTGAGCAAGACATTCAAAGGTGACATTGAAAGAGAGAAGAGAGGCAAGCAAGGGGTAGAGAACCTTGCGAAGGCTCTGCAGGAAACCCCTAACTTCGGCGGCGAGGACTCGCAGCAGGATGTGAGCGACAAACTTCAGCATGTGAGTCTCGCAACATTAGCGATGTGATTGCGTTTTGCTTACAAATAATGCGAGGTTGTCCCAAAAATTCGTTAACACATGCAAGAAATTGAAATTTTACTCGCCAAAGAATAAAAAAAAATTATTCCTCAAAATAAAGACCATCATATTCCAAGGCTTTTTGGAATCTGCTGGAGCACAGTCAGGACTGTAAGCTGCATGCGGCAAAATATCAACGCCGTCCAGCTCTTCAAACTTGTCTTTGGCCTTCTTCTTGGCGGTGTGTGGCTTAGCACTGCCCTGCTGCAGCAAAGCGCGTATTCGGTAGATCAGAGCCGGGTACTTTTGTTTCAACTTTTCGTATACTGAAAAATTGGAAAAAAATTCAATTTTCACCAAGTGTATACGAACTTTTGGGACAACCTCATAATGATATCTGGTCCTTGCTTCCTTATCTCAACTGGTAGTCTGTTTTGGCAAGTGCTCCGAGCCCATGAATTCTGCCTTAGAAATTCCAGTAATTTTTGTGAATGGCTGCGTTTGTTACAAACGTCCGCTAACTGTTTTATTTTGATATACTGGCGGCACGTTGTCGTTACACTAAAATTTCTACTACAACAGTGGTTGTATTTCGCCTGTAACGCATCTCATATGTATGTACCAGTTCTCGTAATACTAGTGCCAATGTGTGCTCTAGGAAGTATTTAGTTGAATTCCATTGCTAAGAGCGTTTTGTTTACTTCCGGTACCTAGTCAGATTGCGTGCCATAGGTAACTTTCATCTCCCTAGCGCCGGTCAAACGTGGCCATACGAAGAGCATATGTCGTATTAGCATGACGAAGATGCCCACGTTTCATTTACAAATTTCTGCTCTCCCCTATTGCATTCTTAGAGACATCATTGCTCAGTTCGTTTTACTTGTGCTGATCACGAGAAATCGATAATCATTCACAAAGGAAGCGACGTCACTCTTTTACATCCCTAAGAGAATTTGTTTGTTTATTAGCCGTGCACTTTGGCCTCGAGACCGATCATCATCTGTTACAAATTTCTATGTTGCTCTATTGTATCCTCGGGAAAACTGTTCCCATAAGCGTATTATGTACATTGATGATGAGAAATTCAATAATCACATGCAAATACTTGCGCTGCTCCATTGTATTATTGAGGAAACTGTTCCGAAGAGCATATTATTGACACTGATGATGGGGAAACCAAAGATCGTCGTAATTTTTTTATAATATTTGATTGTTGACTTGTGACCGCAGATGCGAGCCATGTTGGCGTACCTGGAAGCGTCTCGACACAAGGTGGAGTGCAGCCTGGCGGAGCTGGAGCACAGGGGTCGCCCCTCCCATGCCCTGGAGCGCCACGTACACACCAACAGGGACAAGCACGGCATGATGGTGTCTGTGCTTAAGGTTTGTGCTGCTTGTGGTAGTAGAAACTATAGCAGTAGTTTTCCCCGTGTTAGTGCAGTCATATAAGTAATGAGTGTTGCGTGTTAGTGTCAGTCTCGACGCTAGTACCGCTTGTCGTCATGTTGCAACTGGTGTTTTGCTATCAGTAGATTATCGTCCAATTGCATCCCGCTCTAGTGAATCGCAATCGGTGGCTGTACTGCCAACAGTATGATGTCTACGATGTGTGGCATAATGCTGCCAACCACCGCCTATCTCCTCTCTGCGTGTTCTGCTGTTGTTGAGGGTGGTTGTTTTGTCCTGAGCTGCAGTACATATGTTTTCGATTCTTGTTGTGGACGTTGGGCTGCGTGTTTCCGTGTAGACTCTTGGTTGAATTATGTGGTAACGTTTGTGCGTATGCTGCTAAAAGCGCTTATACGAATTTGTTTCTTTTATTAATTTTTTGTGCCCCTGGATAAATTTTCGCTCTATGTTTTTATACGGAAATTGATGTTAACTTTGGACCTGAAATAATTACCAGAATCTTGTCTCATGTTGCTGGTTGCACTTAAGGTCTGTGCTGCTTGTAGCGATGGTGAAATCATCTTCGGCCACTTTAATTCTTACCGAAATTTCGATGTTCGTACATCACCTGTTTTAGATCATTGCGTAAACTAACTAGTTCAGTGTATTAGCTACGAACGTCATAGTATGCCCTGCTAAAATAGGTAATATCGTGCTCTTAGACACCCATCGCGGTGCCCTTATGTACTACATGGTGCCCTTTGGATATTATTGCGGTGCCCTTTTGTACTAACGTTGCACCCACGGTACATTTTACGGGAGTCTAATGTTACGCTCTTTACAGGTCCCTGCGTGGCTCACCCCCGACAGCGCTTCCCCCGACCAGAGCCCTCTGAGCGACTCCCCTGCGAACTCGCCCGACTGGCGGGACCGCGGCGCTGCTGACGGCAATAGCGTCCAGCCCGACTCTGACTTCGGTGAGACATTGGGAGAAGGGGGGGGGGGAGAGGGATATGATGTGAAAGTGTGAAGCCTTAGGCACTGATGAAAGAGTGAAAGGCTTAGTGAACTCGTGAAAAAGCTGAGTGAGAGTCTGCTGTTTAAGTTTGAGGTCGTTGTTAACACATGCATCCGCGGTGTTGAGGTGCAAGTCTTAACGTAAATACATACGCGGGAAATATGAGAAGAGCTAACCGAACACTTGAATACATAGTGTCGTTTTCTGAGTTTTGTGAAAATGCAGATCTCTAAAATATGGAAGATTGCACGAGAATAAACGAAAAATTTGATTGTGAATCTTTGTGAGCAAGCATTGGGTGGCACAACGGGTGTCGTTAGGCTGGGACAGGCGAGTATTGGTGTGTGAAGGCCTAGGTGGGTCGTGGAGCAGCAGAGAGGTGTAAGAAGGTTATCATGAAGTAAGAGGATCTGAGCGATGATTTGTATTGGTAGGTACTCTGTATGCTTGGGACAAGTTGACTGGATGGCATTTCTGATCAAACAACATGGAACTATCAATGCTGAGTAAAATGTTTGAGTGAACACAATGAATGAGATTACATTCAAAGGACATTAGCCTTCTCAAATATGCATCCAAGTTCTAATCATCCACAGTGTAGTAAATAACTAAGAATATGGAGAATGTAGCCCCGAGAGTATGCCATTCACTTTTATGTATGAAAAGAATTATCGGTATCCGGTCGTGCTTATATCTATTAAGTAGCTAGTCACTTAAGAGTTTTATAGAGTTATATGTATAGTACTACAGTGCAATAAGTGTTGCACCAAAGCTTGCGCGCCTTCCTGTGCGCCAACGGGAGTAAGTGCTCTATTCGTGCTGTACCAACACGGCAAGACAGGCATTTCTCGACTGGGCACGGGACGACGCGCTAGTTTAGGGACATTCTTCTCAGCGTCACAGTTTTGAGAGGAACAGCGATGAGAACATAATGAAATATTATTGATCTTCTTATTGATGAATAATCCATGACTATTTGTGCTTTGCATACAACTAATTTGATCTCTGTGATAAGCGCCGACAAAAATATAAAAATTAAATGGTTCATAAGTGGTGCTAAGCAGCATACTAAAGCATGTCCCATCTTGCCTCTTGTGTTCCCTTTCTCTTTCTTTGATTCGTTAATTTTCCTGTTTCTGTATTAACATTTCATTTTTCGCCGAGTGTCTCTACCTTTTTCATTTTGTTTCGTTTATCCTCATCGCGCTTATATCTTGAGTGGCGTTTAACCTGTAGGAAGTGGCCGTGAAGTGTCAAGTAATAACGCTCCATTGCTTCGTAGTGCAATTAACGATGCATTAAAACTCGCTGAAAACCTTCAGTCTCAGAACCAAAGTTCCGGGGAGGCCCAAGCAGGTCCTGAGCCTGCCCCTGGGGCCTCCGACCCCCAAGACAGTCAGATAGGCGAAGTGCCTGACGTTGTGCCTAAGGCGGCCGTCAGAAAATCCAAGCTAGCGAAACTCGCGTCCGTAACCCCACTTGTCTACGTTACCATTGGTAACACTCCCGCTATCGTGAGCCGACATAACGCTACCAAAGACGGCTGTGACTCCAGAGGAGGCACGTTAAGGCTCACCCAAACTACCAACTCTATTTCGTCTCCCGTGACCACTGCCCTACCGGCGCCATCCAGCCGATCCGGCACACTAACTAACAGAGGCAACACCTCTGACGCGGGACTCAATGCTTCTTCCTCCAGCCGCTCTGGCACTCTTACTTCTAACAAATCCTTGACCGCTACTACTACTAACCCTCTTGGCCCGACCTCGGACTCTGCTGCTCGTAGATGTAGTAGCGCTAGTGCCGCTCGCGCCCCTGAGGTCGTGTTGCTTCGTGAGTTTTTGCCCCGCATTCGTTACCCTTCCCTGCCCCCCGTCCTCCCGCCAGATGAGTTCAGTTCCCAAGGATCGGACCGAGATTACCAGAACGCCATCACGTCCGTTGCCTCGGACGTCGCTCGCCATAATCTCGTGAACCAGCAACAGTCCGGTAACCTCATCACCAATCCTGACCAAATCAATACCGATTACGACCACCACGCTGCTGCGGCCACGGCTACAGCCGCAGCGGCCACTGATACGACGACGGCAGAGCCTGCGGCCACGGGCGACGTTGAGCAGACCAGCGAAGACCAAAATCCCATCGCCGCCATCGGCTTCTATGCGACCCAGCCCCCGCCAGCCGACTCTGTAGCGGCCATGGGGCGCTGCAAGGCCTTATACGACTATGATGCCAATATGTACGACGAACTCACTATTAAGACAGGTCAGTGTAGTAATAATCATGTACGATAAACTCCCTGTTGAGACAGGTCAGTACTTACGATGTGCTCTATGTAAGACAAGTTAGCTTAAACAACTTATTTTATCTATAATTTATAGGTATATGCTTCCCTGTAGTTATTACAGCTGACATATGAATGATCATTATTTTCATAGGTCTCTATGTATAATTAACTTTCAAAAGTACAGCGTAACCATAACCCTTTTCCAGTATAAAGTTATATTTATAGTTTTATAAGATCATATAGGTACCTACGTTTTTGTTATAGCCCATTGTCGGGCACTGTAAGCGAGGATGTGTAGATGACAGTATGGTAAATGTCCTCGACCCGAAGTTTAATGTTTCTTCGGGGACCATCACCGCCTATCAGCATTTGTTCCTCGCTCAAGTTGTGCTCTGCTGCGGGCTGTGGGTTACCGTGAATTCTCAAAGCTATGTGAGTTAAGCTTTTAGCAACTCCAGATACGGTACAAATTTTTCGGCAGTGACTCTAGTCCTACTTTGCTCTTGCTAATTAATGTCACGTATATATCCGTAATAATAATAATAATATGAACTTTTCAGCTTGAGAAACTAATTCCGTTTGTGTGTGCAGGCGACATCATTCAGCTTCACCGGAAGCAGCCCGACGGGTGGTGGGTCGGTGAACTGGATGGCAACGTCGGAATATTCCCAGCGACTTACGTTGAAGAAATCGATTGATATAGGCCACGCTCAGAGTGTTACTCTTCATCTTCATCATTGTCATCCTCATCTTCATTACCTTCTTCTCCTCTTCTCTCATCGTCTCATCCATTATCATCATCATCGTCGCCGATATCGGTGACAGAATCATCGCAGAAGAAGGCTGGCGTAGCTGATGCGCCTCTGCCTTCTGCACCGAATGATTCCAGCCCTTCTTCTTCCATGGCAAACCCTTCCGCCGCTCTTACCGAGCCCGAAGCTGAAGCTTCGAAGGAGTCAAGCAGCTCCAAAAAATCTAATTCTGGCAGCTACGAAATCAGCAAAGACCAGCAAGACGACGATGGTGAGAGCAGCAGTGACAGCAGTGTGGCTGACAGCCTGAGTCCATCTCCTGACAGTCTGTGTGCTGATAACTTCAGCAGCTCGAGCCACAGCAGCACCAGCGGTGGCTCCCAGTCTGACAGCTTCAAGTCGACGGTCAGCTCTGGGTATGACAGCTGTAATTCGTCAGGAGTTACATCTGCTGCGCCTCCAAATGCGTCTAGTGCATCTGAAGCCGATGTAGCTTGTGCACAGGCAAACCCACCAGAGGACGAAGCCTCACCAACGAAAGTTGACAAAAGTAATGCAGAAGAGAAGACTTCCAAGTCGCTGGATTCTTCTTTGGAGGAAGACACGCCTCCACCTCTGCCTACTTCGCCACCACCGGATGTACCGACGTCCTCTGACCTGCCACCGTTTTATGTACCTCCTTCTGGCTTCCCTCCTCCTTTGTTCCTCAATGGCCAGCCCAACTCAAAGGCCACTCCACTTATTCAAAAACTAACAAAGGCGCTCTCTACCTCTACGCCTCACTTGGTCAACGATCTCTCTGACTTCTCTGCCTCCAGTAGTTTCGAGAACTTAGCGGATGAAGCGGACATAGAGCCACCGCTGCCACTGACAGCGGCCGCGGTGCTCTCGACATCCACTCCCAACTTGTCTCCAGCGACGCCTGCACGCAAGCAGTCCATGGGTCAAATTTCCCAGCAGTCTTTGCATTCAACGATCAGTGAGGAGGACAGCGAACTCAACACCACGGCCGAAAGCATTGATCGACCGTCAGTTGACAGGTCCAAAAAAGTTTCTGCCGTTTTCAAACCAGAATCAAAGTCCAAAAAGAAACGATCTACTGAAAATAAATCGTCCCCAGTGGTACCACCTCGAGCCATCAACATATCTGGCCCAACTAACGTCTGTTTGCCAGCGTCACTGGACCTCTCCTCGCCAATGTACCAACCTATCAAGCGAGATGATCCCAGCCCTGACCGCTGCCACTCGCAACCCAGCAACATGGCCTTCATGGATCCCTTCTTGACTGAAGTCTGTTCGAATCGGGACTCCTCTCCGTTCTCAAGGTTCTTGCCCCAACTCCCTGATCTTGCTTCTGCCAACTACGACCGCACCAAAAATTTCATGCGACGGAGTCTTAAGTCCCCAGCCCTTTCATCCCTTAGGCAGTCCACTCGCAGTCTGACGTCTTCAGCGCTGCAAACTTTGAGAAAATCATCTCGAAATTTGAAGACCTCCTTGATGTCTTCTCTGAACCGAGCTGCAAGTATGGATGAGCTCGATAATGCCGACGTTTCAAATAATCGTTCAACTGCAATCCATATTTCAAAGCCATGCGTACCTAAACCGATAGAGACATTCGCTTATTGTCCTGCATCATCCATTGAAAAAGTGACTCTGAAGTCAACTAAAAACAGGAAAAAGTTCTCTTCCCTTCACCAGGTATCTAAAAAAGAAAGACGAGACCTCAACTCTAGTTCCTTGTTTAGCCCAAATTCTGCAACGCCGGAATCTAGTCCCCGCGAAGAATCTGCCCCGACTCTAACGTCCTTCCATGCGTTCGGCAACGGTTCTGATCGGAAGAAGTCCAAGAAAGCGAAAAAGATATCTCTCCCAAATTTCCACCTCTCCACATCGTCTTTAAATAATTCTTTTGAGGTCCCTCGTCTTGATCTGCATTCTTCTAAATCTCAAGATTCGCTGAACGACCTTTACGTATTCTCAGAGGCCGAAGTAAACGATATTACGAGTAGCATTGGCAAAAGTTTGACTACGCCATGTCAGCGTCCGAAGCTGCTTACCAAAGAAAACGAGACTCAGAGTGCACAGCACAAGTCCTCAGAATCACCTCGGGTAGAGCCTGTTAAGAAAGCCGAGACTGTGACTCTACCAGCCTCAGCTACTGAAACTGGCACCTCAAAGCCACAGGAATTCAGTGCAAAAATGCCCGAAGCATCGCTTGAATTCAGTGCAAAAATACCCGAAGCACAGCTGGAATTCAGTGCAAAGAAGCTCGAAGCACCGGTGGAACTCAATGCAAAGAAGCCCGAAGCAGATGACTCATCAATCACACCATCAGCAAAACCGGAAAAAGCAGAAAAGAAGAAGAAAGCATCCGTATCTAAGACGAAAAAGAGCGATAAAGGAATTAAAGCTAAGAGGTCTGCGGGCTCTAAGACCAACAGTCCCCGTTTACCGGATGAACCAAAGACCCCTGCGCCCACTGACCTACCAACGAATGCAGGCTCTTCAAAAATGGAAATCCTTTCTCCATCGCCGGCGGCGGTGATTAAGCCGAAGCCTTTGGCGGGCTTGTCTATTGACGAGCGACAAATGCAGCTGCAACGCCAACTTTTGCAGAACCTGAAAGCAAAGTTAGGCCAATTTGGTAATAAAGACAGTGCTTTGCCCTTACAAATGCCAGCTGTAGAATCTCCAGAATTGCCACATGAGGCTAAATGTTCGTCTTCTACAGCGGCTCCTGACAAAGGGCGGGATGGGAAATCAGCTAAGCAGTCTGATGCTTTGTCAGTTGTACAAGAAAAACCAACCACCGATCCGGCACTTGAGGAAGACTGTGACCGTGTCGCGAAGGAAGAGGAAGACCGGCGGATCCGCGAGAAGGAAGCGGAGAAAATAAGGAAAGAAAATGAAAAGCAGAGACTGCTTATCGTCCAGAGGGAGCAAGAGGAGAGGCAGCAGCGCCAAAGGGAAATGGAAAGGAGAGATGCTGAAAAGAAAGAAAAAGAAAGAAAACAAATGGAAGAAAAGCTTGCTCGGGAGCGCGAAATCCAAGAACGTTTGGAAAAGGAAAATCTAAAGAAACTGGAATTGGCTGAAAAAGAAAAGCAGAAGGAGATGCAGCGGAAGAAAGACAAGATGAAGCAATTTAAACTGGAAAAAGAACAGGAAAAGCAGGAAAAATTGGCGGCACAAATGCAAGAAGAACTAAAACAAAGAGCAGAAGAACAACAACAAGCGAAGTTGAAAGATGATCTGGAACAGCAAGAATTACGGCAGCTTCTCGAGAGACAGAAGAAAAAAGATGCTGAACTCAAACTGCTAAAAGAGAAAGGAAAGCAACTTGCAAAGGAATTGGAAGAACAGAGGCAGAAGAAATTAGCCGAGAATGCCGAAGAGAATAAAAAGAAAGAACTTCTGCGTTTGCAGGAAGAAAAGTTACGGTCTCTGCAGGCACTTAAAGAAAAGCGTGAGAGAGAATTGGCTCTTCGTAGAGAAAAAGAAGAGCTGGAACGAAACCAGAAATTGCTTGAAGAGACTTTGAAACGGCAGGAACTGGACCGCAAGAAACTTGAGGCTGAAGGTCCTGGTCAAAGCAAACCGAAGTCGAATGCAAAACAACAATATTTGCAGAGCTTGTTGGAGCAAGAGAAGCAACGGGAGAGTGTGCGTGAAGACGAGCTGAGGGAACAGAAGCGTCGTCTACAAAAGCAGCAACAGGAGCTTGACAAACAGAAAAAAGCTGTGCAGTCAAAACCTTCTGAAATATCCCCCCGAGACAGTCCTGGAAGGAAAGACTGTGCTTCGAACATCGAATGTTTCAATTCCAAGTCTACTTCCTCCAGCTCAGATGTAGATAACGAGTCTCTAAAACCTGTTCAAGATCTCAAAAAGCAACTAATGTATCACATAGAACAGCATAGAATGAATCGACAGAAAGAAATCACCAGGAAAAGTTCCTTTAGAAACGATGCTCTTCCGAAAGTTGGTGGATCCGGTGTAATCTCGAGTGATTGCTCCATTTCCTTACCTGCTTGGGACGATGTTGACACTTCGGGCTCGGTTGAGACAAACATTTCCGACTTCATTGGTTGCAGTTTGGTGGGCGAAAGCAGCGGCTTCGACGGTGAAGACGAAGAGCCAGCATCTTTGACCCTCCTCCCTCCACCTGCTAATTTCTGTGACCCCTCGCTCACGGAAGGAGACGATGAGGATGGGTGTCCTGGTACGGAGTCTTCCAAAGATGATGCCGAAATTTATGCCGCAGATCACGTGGTGCGCGCAACCACACATGCGAGAGTCACTCGTCCTTCCCTCAAAACCCAAAAATCCAAGGTTAGCAAGCGGGTCACTTTTGGTGTTGAGGACACCGAGATCAATTACTATCCTGAGGAGGAAGAAGAAGATGACGACGATGAGGAAGAAGAGGAAGAGGCGAGTGATCTTGATGACGATGATGATCAGGAGGAAGAAGAAACAAAGCCTCACCCTGATTTTAATGCCCGTGTTCTTCGGCGACCCAAATCAAAAAGTAGACCCGGTTGCTCTTTCACGTCATCGTCGGCGGTCAAAGACTTCTACGGGTCATTTGATCCTAACTTGTATGAAAACCTGCCTGTCCGGAAACAGGCGCCGGCTGATTTGCCTGCGAGAAGTCACATTAGCGCCACGGTCGGTTCTCTGTCTACCGCTGTGCCGTCGGCCGGCTTGGACACTTTAGTGTACCAGTCTACCGAAGAGGAAGATTCTTTGGACAGTGACTCTGATGTGTCTGAGAGCTTTGCTTGAGCTGCTTGAACTCAGAAGCAACACCCCTACGACGGCTAGTTTCATTGACAACGTATACTAGAATGGTTTTCCTACCAGACACCGTAGTTATTTGGGGCCGTTCTGGGGTGAAGAGCTTCTAGGGTGTGCCATATTATGTTTCTATTTTCTCTATTTTCGTTTTACTGTGAAAGGGAATATCTAGGTTTCTATAGTCATTTCGCTTCTGTTGTGCACTCTTTTAAAATATCTACCGTTTTCGCTCTCGTAAGTCTGTTTTAATATATATTCCTCGCTTAAATCAAAATTGGCATCGAGTTTATCTACGATGTATGGGACTATCTTTAATTGCCGAGTAATTCATTGAAGTACAGCAAGCTTACGTTTCGAAATTTAATATGTTATTTCAAACTTTCTAGTTTGATAATCTTTTATATTAATAATTCTTGTTACTGTGGTATATTACTTTCTCTCGCATTCTATTCCTTCGTTTTTTATAATTTTTATATCTTTGGCTGGAAATTTTCTACTTGTACCATCACTGTAGGTTTTTTCATTCATCATTCATTTCACTTTCAGCTTTCATTACGTAACACTCTGAAATGGCGTGGGTAAATACTTTACATCAATCGTGATCTTTCTTATTTTAAGCACCAATTTTGAGTTTGATCATCAGTGATGATATTTTCCTGATGATGACACACGGACCCGGAAAGTACCTGTTGGTCTGCGCTCTTTCACCTTCAGCCTAAAATAACTGATGAATTATTTCTGTCAAGTGCAGTTCGTTTTATAATTACGAATAGAATTGATGGAAACTTGATGTTTAATTTGCAGTAACTTCATATATGTTTTTAGTGTTATTCAAATTATATGCAAATTTGCTCAAAGAGACAGTTCTTCCAAATTGAACTTCAATGGTTCCCAATTAATTTCTAGAAGTTGTTGTAAAAACTTTTTATTTTCAAACTTACCTTCTTTACACTTTAGTATCTACTGTTGTCTTACTTTAAAAATAGGTCTTGGTACTGTAATTAATCCGTCAGTGGCTTTGTATTTATCCTCATTAATTTTGATCAACGTTATCACTGGCGTGAGATAATCTTGAGTAGTTTTGCCCTGTGCTTCTGTTTTTATTTTAATTTGATGGTGAAATAGCTGAGACTGCAGGTAACCAGCCGACCATCTGATGTGTTTAAAACATTTGTATTAAAGTTGCATCGATCATGGCACAAATTTTGTTTCTGTACGACTATCGCGCTGTGAAAATCGTTTGGACCCAAGTCGATCACTTAGCAAACATACTACAAACTTAATCGCTTTAACTTTACGGTTCTCTATGCGATTCAATCGTAAGTTTATGTCCTCAGATTCCCCTGTGGGGAAGAGCTCGATTATGACTGGCAGCTGAGGCGTGTTGTAATCACAACCTCAGGGTAATAACTTGCGTTACACCAGTGTGTCTCGCCGTTCCAAATCATCGTGTCGCAATCATAACTCGAAAAACACTAACGACAGCCAGGGACAGCTAACAGTGACCGTGTTTCGGCTTATGATAAGCGGTATTTGTGTTACGGTAGCCCTCATGCGTTGTGCCTGCAATGCGCTTCTGTAATGCACGATTTGCTAAGTCTCGTGTCTCCAGGTACCTGATGCAGTGGTGAGCGCTCCCTAGATGAAAAAATAGGCTGGCAGCACCCAAATGTTTTTGGTGTGTGTACTCATTGAAACGCTGAGAGTAAACAATGTGCTTCTCCTTCAGAAGGAAAACATGTTTACGGATATTATATTGTTGCCTATAAACTACTAAAGCCAGCACCATGCGATTCTGATGAGCGATATGAATCGTTGCAATCTTTTTTTTTTTTGTTTGTTGTAGAACATTATTTGCAGTTGGGTAAAATTTTGCCCAACTCCGATAGGCTCGGACGGTATTTGTAATTATCTACAGCTCTCCCTAAAAGTAATAGAAATTGCAGGCATTAATTGCCCGCATTTATACCTGGAAACTTTTATCCGCAATCTGGTAACAGAAACCTCAAAAGAGAAAACACTCATTCAGTCATACGCCGTATAAGTGTTTAGTTTTGAAGTACTACATGGCTGCAATTCGGCCTGCAAGAATATACATGTAGCGTAACAAACATATAACAAGCTGAGTTTTTGACTGATGTAGATGAGTCAGTCTGCCCAGCTTACCGTAACAGCTTTAGTCAACCATATTTGCAAAAATACCTTGGATATACGACACGGGACTTGCAACAAGTTGTATCGTCGGAAATATTCTCGTCGGTTTTGCATTTGCTGAAAGCTAAACCAAGGCCTATATTTCCCGACTGCCTATACCTGTGTTTTCTTGTTTTCACGACCAATGAAGATGTGTTGGGCAGAAAATATATCTGGCCCTTGTAGACATTGGTCATTCTGACAGAGATCCTGGTGTCCCTAGGGAAAACGATGTGTGTGTGATCCCAAGAGGCAGAAGTGTCATCCTAATCTTCGTACCTCTAAAACCCTAAGTCACTTACACGGGAAACTTCTCATACCAGCATCTGCCCTTGTTAACGAACAGTGACTCCACCGAACGTGACATTTACTCTCATTATCTCATTATTCCCTCTGCAGCTATCTCGGTAACAGGCCCGTCATTGTATTCTTCTTTTTCGAGTCTTAAAAATTTTATACAACTACAGCCTGCATGAAATTAGTGTTCAAAAACACGGTCGAATTCGAAAAACGACGCCGTCTTAAAAATCTTTGTCTTCATTTTGTAAATTATTCGGCGCCATCTTGAAGGTTAGCGACCGTCCTCTCGTTTCGGTTACCCCTCCTCCCTTTCCCATTTTTTTTATTCAACGGATTAGGCTTGGTCAGAGAGGGACATCATACGCTCATTGAAAGCAGACACACCTGATTCAAATGCAGTCTTTATATCCACTGCTACAACATGCTCCCACTTAAACGCTTTCGAGATAATTTTTTATGATTTCCGGTTTCTGCGCCTGTCACGTCGTGCACCTTAATTAAGATCCTTTACCGAACCTCATTAACGGATATTATTTCTTTTTTTTCTTAGGTTGCTGCGTTTTTCTCAGAACATTGCCAATTTTTGCGGAAACGATTTCCTTATCAATCCGAATTCGACGCTGCCTGTTACATAAGAGACTAGCTGTTTTGTATATATGTTAATATAGCAATCATTAGATTATATTTCTATGATAATTATCGAAGATATCAAGATAGGCGGAGCAATAACGAACAAGTGCCTTGCGTAGTGCATAATCCCTCTATTTATAAGATTAATGATTAACATAATGTATGCTTTTGTTTCTTCCTCGTCGTTTCTGTCTCTTTTTTTTTAGTTCTACTGTACGTATCATAATTACGTCGATGCATTATTGCTTTATTGGTAAATTAAGTTCTAGCTTGACCATTGGTATTTCCCATGAATAGAAACGATTTTCGTTTCCAGCTCTCGGTTGAGAGGCCGCAAGTTCAATCCTTGCCAGAGTCACGTTTTATCGTGTATTGCGTTCAGTTCTTCGTTATTAATATCGAATAAAACCGTCGGCAATAGTGGGCTTGAGGCATAAAACTGGGATGTAAAGTTAGTTTCGAAACGAGCTCGCCAGTCTGTAAATTATAGGATTTTCCTGCTTATAAAAACATTGAAAGCCCCTTCACTAACTACTTCCATGAGGAAATCTTCACAATGTGTTCTCTAAACAACATGAAGAACACTAATTTACTTTCCTGTAATTTCCTTATTTGAAAGTCGAACAAATATGCTGTCGACGAAAGTCGTATTTTAGGCCTAAGTTCGGTGGTGAGAAATAGAGGAGCATCTAGAAGTTTAGAGGGGAGAACTGCGCCCGGGTAACTCTTAAAGGCAGGCCTATAATACTTTTAAAAAATTCCCGTTTTCAAACGACATTGCCGACTCACTCCATATCAAAATGGCCTACTCCCAAGCAAAGGAGTTGCGTTAAAGAAATATGTGCAATATTTTCCCTCTGAATTCATGGCCCCCTACTAGGTGAAATCGTATAACAGCAAATGGGGTGGCCAAAAACTCTGTTAGGGTGTTGCTTACCAATACGCGTGACCACGTGTGTTAGGCATTCGTAGCTACTGTTTATGGCTACGTATACGTTATGCTTATTGTCTTTAGCTTTACGATCCGTGCGTTACTTCATTCTCTGTCTCTTTTATACGTTCCGTTCCTGCCTGTACGCAGCAAATACTTTGCTGGCTTTGTTGTGTTTAACTCGCCAGCATGTTTACTTAAATAGGAAAGCGCAATAACAAATTAAATTCCGGCTGGTGGTCACCACTATTGAATCGCGCGAGCTACGACTGCTGTGGGTAAGCTCAAAATACTATTATAATAATAATAATAATAATTGCATGTTCAACCGACGAGGTCGGTGCAGCTCTTGCATCTGGTATTTTCTCATTTCCATTGATCTCCTCAGCAGGATTTTATAAAACTAATATAATGGTAATTATTTGAAAGTCACTATCGCAGTTAAAAAAGGTTTAAAAAGAGTATGAAATTGTTTTACAAAATGCACTTGGCTACGTTTACAATCCTATTTTCACAGGGCGACCTCGTCAGTGTTCACGGTAATTGAACTAAGACGTTGATAATGTAGATTTCAGTATATAAGCAGTTATTGAAAAAATAATTTTTCATTGGGTTATTGTACACTGCTTGCGTTTTTCTGCAGTATTGACTCTATTTAACTATTTTACTCGATGGGTCGTGCGGCAACCAGTTTGTCTTATAATACAACGATAAGTGTTGAGCACATGCAATGATACCAGGACTCGTGAACGCCCTTAATTATACTTGATCTGCTCTTCGTTTGTTATTGATTGTATGAATTCTTACATATTCGCTTTATAATAAAATATGAACTTCCCGTGTCGTTTTCTTTCACTCATTATTATATTCGTTGCGCATCTATCTACTGAGAGCATACTGGTGCATGAAATAGTCTAATCTCAAGATATGTATGAATGATATTCTATGTTTCCTTTTGATTTTATTTGATCATGGACTTCAGGTTTCGCCGCTATTATTAATCATAACGTGAACAATATAAGAAAAATTGGAAGTTAAAATATATAAAAATGGTAGTGACTGACGGTAACCGCCGGACATATTAATCAGGCATGAATATTTTCATATACTGATTTTTCTTCGGGACGGCTGTCTTTCGTGCGCACTTTGCTTCCTTCCCATCTTTTACTCCTACTGATCTTTCTTCAATCTGTTCTTACTTTTCTTTCCCGACTTGCTGTTCCCATGCGCGTTGATCCTGTGTGGGAATACCCTCGTGCATGGGTTCCACGTATCTATCGTCACACTATGTGTCCCTTGCTTCTTCCTCTGTTAGATCGCCGTTGCTGTGGAGACGGAGACTTAAACTACTGAATATAATAATAATATACTAATTTTTTCGGCTTGCGAGTTGCAACGTCATTTCTAGCTTGTTTGATTGACGTTATTTTGTTTTTGTTATCATTGTGGTATTAACAAAAATACTCGGTGTCATCTCTCATTAGCTTCCCGAATTATTTGTTGCTCTCACTTTGCCTCATTTCAGTTTTT
>LQNS02007215.1:26318006-26349397 GCA_001587735.2 Parhyale hawaiensis | reverse complement strand
GTAGGCCGAGGGTGGCTCTGGTGCCCTTGTTTTGCAGCGTGTTGTGCGTAGGCCGAGGGTAGCTCTGGTGCCCTTGTTTTGCAGCGTGTTCTGCGTAGGCCGAGGGTAGCTCTGGTGCCCTTGTTTCGCAGCGTGTTCTACCAAGCTGATGGAAACTTTGACTTGGCGGTGTACGTTCTGCGTACCCTGCATCTTACATACCGTAGTGGTATTGTGGCGCTGTACGATGCCTCGTACTCCACAATATTAAGCCACTGAACAGTGCTTCATACACGATGATATGTACCGACGTTTACTTGATGATGAATGCGGCTTGCCGCTGTGGACTGTGTCTTACATTACATCGTTATGCCCCCGTACACTGCATCGTACTGAATTTACTCTGCCGTAATCAGTATCGTAAATGACGTTGTGCATCCCAGGTTAAGTACGGTAGCTATTCTGTATGTTCTGCTGTACTACTTGATCGTACTTGATGTTGTCCCACAAAGCATTGCCTTATACGACAAGTTTCGTTTCAGTCATGGTCTCATGGACATAGTAAAATAAAACGTTTCAGAAACACTGGTGGATTTCAACCCCTCCTAAAAAGTCGAGACACGCTGCTCTCCTGTTGGCCTTCTGAGCCCGCAGAAATTTTCGGAGTCATTTTTGTGACGCTTTTTTCACCCATGCCCCTCAGGGGGATATTCTGACGGACCTTATCCCTGTTAGATTATCTATGAGCCTCAAGTCCCCAAGGTCTAGCTCGAGTGACTTACCGCAGGGGTTGTTGCGTCTCGTTGCAGTTTCTGCTTTATCGACTCAGCTAGGTAGATAGTTTTTCAAAAACTTCTTGCTCTGCGCATTGTTTTCCTGTCTGTGGTGACGCACGTGTCCAACTAGGAATATACAGAGAATGCATGGGAGTTCTCCTTCATCTGATCTTCCGGTAACAATACCGCCGCTGAAGTGCTATTAATTCAGCCTTATTTATTGGTACCTACTCTTCGTTCTCAATTTTTTATCGAAACCTGGCGTGTGGCAAACTAAACTCTTTCTCGACTATTTCTCAATCGCTGATGGATAAAAACGCGCAATAACCCAATTTTTACCTTCGCCAAAGAGGTTATGTTTTGGTCATGTCTGTTTGTCCGTCACCAAGTGTACTCAGAAAGTTACCTATAAACGTATCTTTACGAAATTTACAGGGATTGTTAGAAATGGTAACAGTAACAGCTGATTAACTTCTAGTGAAATCCGTTCGTTTGTTTGTCTGCCTATTTTCTCTTAGTGTCAAAACTCAAAAAAAGGTTATGGACGGATTTTCAAAGTAGGTATTTACACGAGTTGGTAGGTAGGTATATTACGAAGAGTAAATGACCAAATTTTTTTATGATCTGTTTGTTCGTTCATGTTTTTGTCGCTGTATTTGATTTTGTGCTTGTTAGCAAAATACAGTAAGTCAAAAATTTATGGATGGATCTTTCTGAAATATGCAGGACTTGTTAGCAATGCTGAAAGACATAGCCAAATAATTACAGTTTGGTGATGATCGGTTGGTCCGTTTGTGTGTTTGACTTATGTTTGTCAGCAGTATAACTCAAAAAGTTATGAATGGATCTTCACTAAAATTACAGCAGCTGTTAATACCGTGCTATCGAAAAGCATAAATGATTAGATTTTGGTGTCGATGTAAAGACACTCATGGTTGTCAGAACAATTTGAATTTTCCGTTATCGTTGCCTTGCTTGGCGGAGGTATGCGCCCTCAGAGTGCTCTTTTGTTGACATTTACGTTAGTTTTTGCCGTTGCAGGTCTTCTGCTCTGAGGTTCATCTTCAATCGAGCCTCAGCCTTCTGAGACTCCCTTGAGCTTTCCTGAATATCTGGGCCCTTGATTTAATAAATGTTTCAGTAGGTCGGTTGAAGTTGATAATAAGTGTCATGTAGTTGCACTCTGACTGGATCTGAAACAAAATGTGATTGTATACCTTCTTTTGAAAATATTGCCGTTCATTTTAAAGCCACATCAGAGAAAAACTGTTTCACGAAACCAATCGTTACTTCGCTGTGGATCACCTGTTGATTCTACCGAGCTCTAATGCGCATTGATGGTGCGTATGATAGCCTGTATCCCGTCCAAACGGTAAGCTACCTGTGTTGCCGGATGTAACGCACCCCTATCAGTCACATCACGTTCACACATCCCGTACATGACGTTGTTTTTCCAATGTACACTGCATCATTCATTGCCATATTGCGTCGCTCTACATCACCTCAGATCTCGCTATACCGATCACGCTGCCCGCTGTTCCGTCGCCACATTGCGAGTCCCGCGCCTTCGATACATCACCTTTATACGTCGCAACCGCCGCAGCTCCATCTGCATTCGTACATAATTTATTAATCTCGCTTGCAGAAAGATCCAGTCTGTCTGTCGGCTCATTTGTATTAGGTTCTCCTGGAAATAATTGCTCCTTTGTGTCTCGATTGAAAAATGCCTAGGATAGATTGTGTCTCTCTGAGTATTGGGAGGTGCCGTCGAAACTATGAACTCGGGATACATAGCTACCGAGTCAACATTGCTAGCTGGACACTGCATAGCCTACAATTAATGGAACCAGTTATCTATAGTTACTAGCTCCATGGAACCTATGGAAGTTTCACAAAACTGATGCAATGTTCTTCAGTGACATCTCAAACCCGTATCTTCCTAATTTTCCCCTATCTAATTCTGAAGGAACCTGGGGACTTTCTACAGATCAAAAGAAGTGTTCCTCTATTAGGCTGTGATGCCCTCGGACCGATATGATGCATATACGATGGGTGAAAAATGTTTCTAGTCAGGCAGTGAATCTTCTACCTAAGACCTGCAGCTGTAGCAGCTTAATTTCGAACTTGACTTTATCATCTATTGATCCCTTCCCAGGTCGTATCAAGGATACGTCAAGGAAGCCCTAAATTTCCCTCTATCTAATATTGATGAAAGCTTTACGGTCGTACTAACTAACGGAGAGACAAGCAGGATTATATTATAGATCATTCGCAAAAATGTTAAGCTGTCCTGGAAATGAAATTCACAAAAATATTAAGCTGTCATGGAAACCAAACTGGAAGTTAAATAATTGCTTTTAAGTGTCATCCGTCGAAAATGCCCTTGATTGATTTTATTATGCTGATGCTTAGATAAAAGGCTCGTTGAGAGGAGTAAAAAGGCAAATTGCTTTTCCAGTTGTCTATGCTTCTTTTGTTCAACCAAAAGAATACACCAGAAATGCTCAGTTCGTTCTATATTATTCGTTTATTCGTATACCAGCAGTTGAACCGTCAGGATCGCAGTTTGGTTGCAGTCAGATCTGGAAATGTTTTGGCTTCTGCTCAACTTAAAATTTCAACTGTTGGGAAGAAATTCAGCTGAGGAAAACATAAAGCGCAAGGTGTGATGCACGCCGGGAATGAAAACTCTATTCAAGATTGAGCCCATCGGAAGAAGGTTATCAAACCATAGCATTCGGAGAGCACACACCTCTGCCGAGCCAATGGCAATGCAATGTTACAGAAAAAAATCAAATTGGTACTTAAATCAGGAATTTCTTTTTATAATTACTGAAATCTGGTCGTGTGTGCCTCTTGGCATTATTAACAGTTTTTGTAATTTTAGTGAAGATCCGTCTTTAACTTTTTGAGTTATATATTTCTTACAAAAACTAAGACAAACATATAGTCAAGCATACAAGCGGACGAACCGATCATCACCGAATTGGTCATCCATGCTTGTTACCCATTTCTAACATTTTCTACAGATTTCATGAATATCCGTCAATAACTTTTTGAGTTATGTTCTGCCAAACATAAAGTCAAACTTAGACAAACAAACTAACTAACTGATCATTGCAAAAATTTGGTCGTAGGTATGCTCTTCGTAAAATTCGTAACACTTCGTGCAAAAATCACGAACTTCGTTCACAACTTTTTGAGTTATACTACCATCAAAAAATAGGCAAACAACGGTTGAACCGATCTTCACCGAAAGTTAATCATCTGTTCCTTGTAAGATGCCTAATAATTCTTGTAAATTTCGTAAAGATGCGTCCATAACTTTATGAGTTGTCTTGGTGGCCAGCAGAGTGAACAGACGCAGAGAATACCGACATACGCTACCAAAACCTAAAGGTAACCTCCGTGGAAGTACTTTGCTGCTTTTCTAAGCCAAGCGTCTATGCTCGAGCATAGGCCTATTCTAAAAACTATATTTGCTATTATATTGTGGGACGCGATCCTTGGGGATCACGAAGTTTTAATATTAATGAATTACTTGAAAAACAAGATTTTACTACGATTTTGTTTTATTTGCGTTATCATTAAATACAAGTACTATAAAATACAGTGTTTTATTATACAATTTAGCGGGTAAATGTGCTAAATTAGGCAAAAATTATGTAAACAAAATACGTGTGTTTACGTTCGCTTCTCTGCCTCTGGAGCTAAGAATAAATTTTCTTACAAATTATGTAGCACTCTTTGAAACGTGACGAAATGGTTCTCGTTGACGTTAAGAGGTAGTGTTGCTACAATTTAGGTAAAACCTGTGTTACAAATGATAAAGAAAAATCACTGTTTTATAAATTTTAATTGCTTGCCTAAGTTACGTAAATACAATCGAAGTTGTAAAATACACAGGATAATGAAGAATATATTCTAAAAAATGATGCTGTAATATAAAAATAACTAAAATTTCCTATATTAGGGTGTTTTTTTCTGAAGAATGTTCTAGCTTTGAAAGGTTATTTAATAAGCATTTATCCATTTACTGATGCCCGTCAGTGGTTCAAATTGCACCAGATTTGTTAAAAAAGTAAATTACCTATATTTTTTAGAGGTTGTAATTTCATATGCCATGAAACCTTGACTGCGTTAAAAACTACGAAACTAACGAAATTTAATTTAGGTCCCGTAAAAATTTACTCTAAAACTAAAAGAAAACGCTATACTTTTGAAGAAAATATTTTTCAGAAGGAACTCAGCAGATTCTTACAAATGTGTAAAAACTCATATATCATGCATATTGATTTTTTTAACATATTATTTTAATAAAATACTGCATGCATAGGTTTTTTGTTGCAGAATTAATTTTCAGCCTTTAAATACAAAACAGGGAAATAAATATATATATATAGGTTTTCCCTAAATAGACTTCCTGGGGGTCTAGAGACCCCCTATAGGGAACCACTGTACTAGGTTGAAGTAGGTTCACCTCTACTGTCAAGCCTTTGGAACATGCTACCAAAGTATTCAAATCTCTGCCAAAGACTGAAACTCGAGAATGAATCCCGACGGGTGTGATGTTCTTGTCTTTTTACGTACGCTTTTCAGATACAATTTTCGAAGGCGACTTCATCATAAAAGCACCACTGATCAAGACCATTGAACTGTGTTCTGTCATAACATTTCCGTGAGCTATGTTGTACAATATGATCGAAATTGCGTCGAAGCGTATGACGAGATTGGTAACCATATTTCTAGTGATTTACTACCTCAAGTCAAAATTAGGACTCTAATAATAATTTATTACCGTAACTATTGAGGTGACAGTGAGTGTGCAACCATATGGGGTGGGATAACGTTGACAGAATTTAAATTTTTTACATTAGTTAGTTCTGCCAACTGTGCTCATCTAAAACTGGAATTAGAGGCGTATTTTTGGTAAACTCCAAAGTAAGTTTAATCTTACGGTCAAAATAACCTTGATAATTTTATAGTTTCAGTACTTGCTAAATAGCTGCTTAGTGCTGCCATCGCGTCACCGCACGGTATCATATCGTTCAGTGATTAAACCTTCAAGAGCAAAGTCGACACGGTTCATGCCAGGGGGCAATGGGTGGACCACGGTTTTTTAAGTTATAACTATTATCTTCAGAGTTAAGGGAAAATGGTACTGCCTAATACATCTGGCTTACTGTGGATGTACCGTATTATCGCTTGCTAGGGTGCGTATAGTTCTGTCCTTGCCTATTTTTGTACTATTATCGTTCACTTGTTGAAACGTAATTATAAAATTAGTTCTTAATTACCTTCGGCAAGGAGGTTATATGTTTTCGTCGGGTTTGTCTATCTGTCACCAAGAAAACTAGAAAAAGTTATGGACGGATTTTGACGAAATTTACGGCGATTGTTAGGTATGTTAGGAGGAATAGATGATTAACTTTTGGTGAAGATCCGCCCATCCGTTTGTTTGTTTGTCTCATTTTTCCCAATGCCATGGTAACTCAAAAAGTTATGGACGAATTTTTATGAAATTTACTTGAGTTGTTAAGGTAGGTAGCTATATTTCGCAGAATAAATGACCAAATTTTTGTAATGATCTGTTTGTTCGTTCGGTCGTGCGTTACTGTTTTTTAATTTTATGCTTATTAGCACAAGACCGTAACTCAAAAGATTATGAATTGATCTTCATGAAATTTATAAGAGTTGTTAGTAATGTTAAAAGACAAATGATTAAATTTTGGTCCACGTTGGTTCGTTCGTTTGCGTGTTTGACTCATGTTTGTCATAACGTTTGTTAGCAGCATACTCAAAAGTTATGAACGGATCTTCAAGAAAATTGCACAAGCTTGTATTACTATCAAAAGGCACAAATGATAAGATTTTGGAGTTGATACATTCAAAGAAAATCATGGTTTCAGCGCCAACTTCAATTTTTGCTACCGTTTCCTCGCTTAGCGGAGGTATGCGCTCTCAGAGTGCTCTAGTTGCATATGATTTGCATGGGGATATACTGACTGACTTGAAGTGACGTATTGCGTTCGACCACAGAAATTTCTTATATCTCCTAATAATCTTTATTATTCTGAAAACATATTTTTACTTCTCCCATCGGTTTTGTACACGGTACGCGCGCTACCCTTTTTCTTCCGCCAAAGTTCGATGCAATACCTAGGTCGCGGCATAGCAAAAACTCTCTTGGCGGCGGGGTTGGTTAAGCCTACGGGGAAGGTCCGATTCCTTGCATTCCTCTGACTCCGATTCCTTAAATACCTGAATTATCATTAATATACACATGGACCATGCTTCCCAAGTTCTGTTTTTTTTTTTAATTTACTCCGGTATCTATCTTCCATCATCTTCAATAATAAACTGGTATTGAGGCATTACGCTTCTGGAGATGGTGCAGGAATTATTTCTGACTCGACTTCTGTTACCTCTGGGTGTCCGACTGCACCCAGAAACCTCCGCCTCCTTACATTTCGACTCCAGCTCTGCAATACGGTACTGCAATTGTACACGTGTGTTTCACAAGTATTATTAACTCATTCAATGCATACTGTGATGTATATTACGGTGGCGAAGTCAGATTGTCTTGAGTCCAATTCCTGGGCCGTGTCCGACTCGTTTTACCCTTAAAACCTTCGAGTTATACCGGCTCCGACGTGAGATTTTCAGCAAAATCTGCTCATTTTCGCCGATTACTGGGATGTATGCGAGTGCTTGACTCAGACTCTGATTCCTGATCTTCAAGAATGTCCGACAGCAACTCCGGCAGTTACAACACTCACTCCCGTAGGCTAAATAGTGCGCTTAATGTCTAACCGACTAAACGGTATTCGCGAATTTTTATTTATGCTTTCTGTGGCAGTTAAGCGCTAGATAACCGTTGTTGATGGTCGCGAATGCTGGAAATATTTTGTGCAGAATGCGATGATAGGGTGTTCTCCCTCTTCTTTCTTCGCTTGTATAGTAGATATACCGTACCTACCCTTGTACGGTATGACGTGTTTGGGTTCCCAATTTTTGGTGGCCTAATAAGTGTTTCTTCTACTTTCATCTCTTTAAACACAGCGTTGTGTCTGGGAGGCTTAGGCTCTCTTATTAACTCACTAGAATTCTCGCGTAAACTCTCAGTCCGAAGCACAACATTGCGCGACAACACTTTGATCTGCTCTGAGCCTCCAGCCCCGTACAGACGTTGCCCCTCCTCGGGGCGCGGAGTTCCGCCACTCATCCATCATATGTCGTCAATTCAGTATCGCTTTCTTTCCAATAGGTTAGGCTGTGTAACTATCTGCATGTCCCTTTCTTCTTTCTCTCTCTCCTAGGTCACTTGGGATCGCCGGTATAATGTCGTTGCTAGAGACTCAACCTGGGCTGTGGAGTCGGATAAACCGAGTGCGACTCCGACTCATGGGTCTCTACAGTTTCCGATATCGGTTCCGACTTCATGGGCCCAAAGAGTGTCCAAGTCATACCGGCTCCGATTCCTTTTCTTAATATTGGCCCAGTTTCAACGATGTTAACTCTTAGATCCAGCCTTTTCCGGCTCCGACTCGTGACACCCTAATGTATCCAAGTCTTGCTGACACGGTATCCCTAACCCTGCTTAAAACTGTCACGAAAATCGTTCATGATGATTCAAACTTCTAGCTACAAGCTGTCGATAGTACCTATAGGTAGTTAATGGTTATCCCATAATGTTTGAGACCTTTAGAGGACCAAGTGCTAGTGTTGAACGCGTGCGTCTCTCTCTGCTCTCAGGCTTCCGTCCGTTGGTTGGACTTACCGATGCTGCTGTAGATAAGGCATCCGATAACGTGCCGTGGACTGCTGTACTTAGTCGTCCAAGTAAATAGGTACCTATTACTGCGTCGTGATACGCGAGTCTGTTACCCACCGTTAACTCCTTAATTATTCTTATGTCCAAGTCCTACTCTTAATTAACGAATAGGTATCTTTCTCGGCATCGCGGATTGTCAGTACGGTCGAGTAGTACCGCTCTGTTGCTCCAATAGGCTATATAGGCCTTTTGTTTACACTGCGTTATCTAAACTCGAGTGTTGTTATGCTTCTGAAACGAATATCAATGCTTAGGTATATCGCGAATTCTCAACTCGAGTATTGGTGTATATGTAAATATCGTCTAAAATTTTCCTTTGGGATAGCACGAAAGGCGATCCCGTAAAATCCATGAAATTTACCATGTAAAGACTCTTGAAAAGCCCAATCTCATAAAACTGATGTGTCTTAGACCATAGGAAATATCTACAGATCGAAGATGGTTCCTTAGAAATCGCTTAAAATTAAATTTTAACCTATGCGCGCTTATCCGGTGTCGTAACACCGTGCGTGAGTTCCAAGATCTCGACATACTACGTGTTGCTTCGTTTTTCCTTTGTTAGGATCACAGTGTGCGTTATGGGAAGGGAGGATTATACTTTGGAAATCTCTCTCCTGTGACACATACCGTCGTATAGGCCCTATAGAGCAAGATATTATTCTTGGGAACAGCTAGTAAGTAAAGAAATGACGGGGTTTCAATAAAGTACTTAATTTTCTTCAGTAATTTCGTAACGACGCGAGTAGCCATTTCTTATTATGATTATGATTTCACGTTGGAAAAACTACAAAAAACGATCCCGACAAAAAAAAAAAAAACTAGTGCTCATAATATGCCAGCAAAATTTTCCGGAATTCTGTCGCGTTGACAGTCCACACACACTTGGGCCTCGGTCCGGCCCGACACCTGGCATCTAATTTCGCGTGGCATCAGAACGATTTAGCGGACATTGCCTTAATTACGAATGTTAATTGCGGAGATTGTTTGCGATGCTGCTGCCTGCCGAGCCGCCTGCCTTCGCGCCCCCCCCCCCCAGTTCCCACAAGTGCCCCCCCCCCATGCTGCCTGCCGGCGTAATTTTAAAGGCGGCCTGGTGCATTCTGACGCTAAATTTAATTGCGGTAATGTGTGCTGGAATTGTTATGGAAAAAAGCTGCTGCTGAAGGTACGAAATTGTTGGGTGCGCGGTAATCGCAGTAGCCTACTAAGAAACTACGTAGTTACTGCTGACGCTGAAGTTAGGTTAGGTGATGTGTCCTGAAGTAATTGCGGAAAACATTGTTTGTGGTAATGCACACGATAGTCATAGTGGGAAGTAGGCGATCTTGTGAATGCTGTACCAAAGTTACGTTGGCAGTGTGTACGCATAGTCCCTCAGGGAGCATGGGATTGGCCAAAGGGTTAGGTAGTTTAGGTTCGCCCATCTTATGTTACTGGGAGCAGCGCCCTCCAGGGGGACCCCGTTGGTTACCTTGATCATTAGTTAGGTCTCCGGGTCGTCTGTCTTTCGTGCCCACTTTACTTCCTTCCGATTCCATACTTCAACTGATCTTAATTCTTCTGTTTTTCCTCTTCTTTCCCGACTTGCTGCACCCAAGCGTGATGAATCATCCTGCGTATTAACACCCTCGTGTAGGGGTTCCATGTGTCTCTCCTCATACCATAGGTAGCCTATGACCTTTCTTCTTCTGTGATATCGCCTTTGTTGTGGAAACGGAGACTTGTACTTCTGAATGTAGGTCTAGTATAAAGTGTGCCCATGCTGTTAATTACTACGGTAATTACTGTACTGTCTAAGAAACGGTCGGAACTAGTATTGTTCCCGGTAGCATCTACGTGAAAAAGCAATGTGTATCGAGTGCTTTCTGGCGCTCTTAACCTACTTATGCTCATAAGTAAATTCTCAAAAGATAGCTACCCAAAGGTTACAACAAACTTCCCCCTCAGCGGGCATAGGATGGACCAGAGGCCACAGGGTTAAGTTAGTTCAGGTTCGTCCATCCTATGCTATGGGGCCAGGCAACCCCAGGGGCCCGTGTAGGTTACCTCAGCCATTAGCTAGGCCTTCGGGATGTTTCTCTTTCGTGCCCACTTCCCGATTTCATACTCCTACTTGCTCATGCTTTATTCTGTTCTTCCTCTTCTTTCCCGACTTGCTGTTCCCATGCCCGTTGATCCTGTGTGGTAGAAACACCTTCGTGCATGGGTTCCCCGTTTCTCTTGGCATACTATATGTCCCTTGCTCTTTCCTCTGTGATGTCGTGCTGCTCGGGAACGGAGGCTTAAACTTCCTAACTATAAACAACTACAACAAACTTTACTGCAGACCCTGGCTAGTGCTGGAGAAGATGTTTGCAAGGTCCTGGAAGAATGCACGGCTGACGTCGACTACAGATTGTCAAAGCTGTGGTGTCGGACGCGGAAGGCTCGTTTGACAACTGTGACCCCGATTTTTCCCTATGCCGGTAGATCAGTGACCCTGGAAGGAAGTGTGAATGACAGAATCGTAGACGCAGCAGAGTATCGCAAGAATTCATCTCTCCCTGACGGGGAGGCGAACCCGCTAACTCCAGCAATCAAACTCAGCACGCTAGTATCCTCGTCCGTTTTTCGTACTACAGTACATTATAGTAGTTTAGTTCGTTGTTTTATGCTTGCTTGCTACGCCGCACTTTTACAATTAGGTCCAAGGCTTAACAATTAGGTCCTACATTTTAGTAATACTTAAATGTTCAAGGCAAGAAGTAACATTCTTAGGGCAATTTTGGGACTGTGTGCTGTAAATGCAGCGAGAAAAGGCAACGTGCTGCGTGCTGACACTGGCGGTATGGGAAGGTGCACGCTACCTACTCAAGAAGATTAACATTAAAAGTATAAAGTAATTGAGTGAATTGTTTTATTAATGTACACTCTAAGTGCCTGGGAAATGCCAATAGCACTCCACTAAAGTTATGTGGTATCCGAAATGACATCGTCCATTCCTGAAACTTGAGCAATGAATTTGCCATCGATGAACTGTGTGGAAACTGTGCTTCAGGACCATATGATGTTTTTGCGAAAATCCTCGAACTATGCAAGCAAAGTATTTCTTATCTGATTGGCCGTATATGTGGCGTCAGTCATTGGATGATGGAGTACCTCATACTGAACTCCTAAAAATATGCAAACATTACTCCAGTCCCCAAAACTGGAAGCAGTACGAATCCAGCTAGCGATTGACTTGTCTTATTAACTAGCCATGTTGTGAAAACGTTCGACAGGGTGTTCCGTAAACACTTAGTACACTGTTTACAGAGTAGTGGCCTACTTATACCAAAATACTACACTATTTTCGACATAAACGTTTCACTACTTCACAACTTTTGGAACATTTTGAGTTCCATAGTAGACGATGAGTTTTGAGAAATATGTTGTACGTAATGCACTTCTATTTTGCTAGGTTTTTTTGATAACGTAAACCGTGGAATTCTCCTGCTAAAACTTTTCCATATGGTTATCCGTCGAAAATATCCTCGGTGGCTTGAAGCATTCCTGTCGAATAGTACTCAAAGTTTAATCGTTAACGACAGAGTGTCTTTAAAAGACAGCCGGTATTCAGTGCAGCATTACAAGGCACTGTGCTTACTCCTGTGGCTACTTTATCTCATCATGATCAGTGACAAGGGGTATGGATGCACGTATGCAGTCTCGTCATTTCTTGACGACGCACAATTATTAGCTGCTGAACAATCACAAGAAGACGTACTTTCTATCCAACAAGATTCGAAAAGAATCTGCCACTGATTGCTAAAGAGTAACATGACTTTCATAGAAATAAAAATAGAGTTGCATAGCCTAGATACGTATGGTGGCTCGCACACCAACGTAACTGGTTGCTTGAAACCAGTTGCGTGTGATAAATTGCATGCAACCCGTTGCATACTTGGCCGCACAAGTTGCATTCGAAATGTTAGACGACAAAGACGCATGTGTTCTTTGGTGGTGGCTTAAAAATAAGGAAAGAAAAGGAGTATTGGATTCCTCCTCTCTTGGCAGTTAAAAAGCATACTTGTTACCAACTGGCCAAAGAATACGATGGAGACCGTAAGAAATTTCAAAATTTCTACAGAATAATTCAACCTGCCATTCAATAACTCCTGGAACTAGTCGGCCCCCATATAAAGAAAAAGAATACAAACTACAGGATGGCATGAAGAGGGAAGAAAAAGTTATAATAACTTTGAGATGAGAAAAATTTCATTCTATTCATAAGTTTATTTGTTCTACCAAAGATCATACGCCACTGGATCATATGAAACCATTAAGGTAAATTGCACAGTTTCATGCAACTCAGTGTGAGCTTTTCTATGTATTTTCATTGAATGGTTGCATGCAACCTAAGTTTCACGTTGCATGCACCCAGTTGCGTTGGTGTGCGGCCCGCGTAAGAAACGGAAGAGAAGTCGATTATTTCAGTCCACAACAACTGCCACTAGTTAGTGATGGACTTCAAATGAAAGAAAAACAGTTTTAAGAGACCTTGGCGTGAGAATGCATGACGATGCTACCTTTGATATAGCTAGAGTTTCGCTGTTTAGAAAGGGACGAAGTGGATGTGTTTTACGAATTTTTGTCACGCGAAGTGGAGGTGAATGCTAACTCAATGGAAGCAGTTAATACAGCTGAGAATAGAATACCGTATACTGTTCTGCCTTTTTGGGTGATTACAGGAAATAGAGCTAGAATAACTTGAAGCTGTACAGAGATCGTTCACTGCCAAAATTCGAGGCATGCAAAAGCAAGAGTACGACTACCACGAACGACTTAGGTGTCTCCAATTGTATTCTACACTACGAAGAATTGAACGGTTCACAATCGTATATTTGAACGTATCGCTGCAAAATGTAAATGATCAGATTGTCACCAGACACTCAGCGAGGACTGGAAGCACTTGTGATATACCGTACGCATTCGAAGCAGAGATGGTGGCAGAGCCGTGGCGACAAATTATTCTAATAGCTTTACTGTACGAGGGGCAAGACTGTTTAACAAAATGCCGCGACACATTCAAAACATCTCGGACTTAAGAGTGGCAAAATTAAAAAAATTGTTGGATTCTCATTTAAAAAGAAATGCCAGATAAACCAGCTGTCAGCGGGTAGTGCATCGCAGAGATAATTCGCTGCTGGCTATTCGCTAATTTCTACCCTACAGAAGGAACCCAGCATCGTGACTCCCGAGACATGGGGTGATGCGAACAATGTCACTTGGACTTCGTCCGAAGACCCTCATAGTTCCTTCCTTCCTACTTAACGCTGGATTCCCAGTCATATGGGAATTGTTGGTAACGAAAGAGTTTATATATAGGACTGTAGCTCGCTGTGCTATTACTCAGTTCGGCATCACCCCGCAACCCATTCCACACCCTGATTTTAGGAGCTACTTCCTGTGAGAGTGGCGTAAGTGGCATGACGATTGGGAGACAATCAACAACTACAAACTAAACGAAGGCAAACCCCGCCTCAACACCATCTTGCACTTACCAACTTCCGAAACAGAGAACGGGAACGAAGCAGTCCAGCTTGATGATGACCTGGATACACTAAATTTACCCACGCATGTTTCCTACAAAATAATCAACACCCCTACATGCTCGGTTGTTTAGTGCCGTTAGCCTGCAGGCCTATGCCACTTTCTCACTGAGTGTCCCTTCTGCACTGACGAACGTACGAAGACAGTATTTCGGACCCAAACCCGCACTCGGTCTCTTAGTCTTCGTTTCAGTTCTCAGTCATGTATTAGCTAGCATTAACATCTACAATGACGTATAGCCTCAAACACTAATCAGAAACCCATGTTATCATAAATCCATGGTTGTCTACTATTTTCTTGAAAACACCTCTCTGTAATAGCAAATCTTTATTATTGAAATGCCTACATGAGCATCAGTGGTGAAATAGTACAGTTATGTGGTGTTATCCCTTATATCATGTAACCAAGAAAGTTCGTCCAATTTGTAAGGTGAGTTTTCTAACAGAAAAACAAAAAAGTTTGAGTTACCCATATATATAGTCTTTACCTCCTGGTTCCATCCTTATATTCATCCATCCGTCTGTCATTACGTACGCTTTCAGTATTACAGTGAGAAAACAGTGTGTCCGTGATGCGGTTGGGGAAGATGTGCCAGTTTCAAACTTTTTTAGTCACCTGCTTTAGATTGGCTGTCTGCTTGGATAAATTTTCACACGGCGTACCTAGCCATGCAATGGGTCACAGCATTTATGGAGCTTGAAACTTTTGTTCTGCGCAATTTCCCCATATGCCGACTTACTCCCGGGGGAAATATAAAAAGAGCGAGCTCAAGATCTTTAGCCCATTTAGGTAGAAAAGTGCTATTTTACCCAATTCTGGCTTTGATGACGTCGCTGAACTAGAGAGCTAAAAAGCACTGCGGCTCATGATGCAATCGCCTAGTAACGTTATTCTGCTTTCGGTTTCCTAGGAGAGGATGGCCCTTGATGTGGTCACAGGATGTACGTAACAGCACATTGCGCCTCACGCTCGAGTTTAAAGAATTCGCACCATACTTCTCGTTCAATTACTTCTGAGAATCTTCTGAATCGATTTTGATGCTTTGAAGAAGCTAAGTCAGCTCTGGACGCTCTCCACAGCCAGTTTCAGCCACTTGAATTCAGCCATTTCGTTGTTTTCTCGTGCCGCAGAAATTGAGCCGACGCTGACTCCTTTGTTACTTTTGTGGATTAGCTTACTGCGCAATTTTTGTAGCTAGTGCGCGAGCTTAAATTGCAATACCTACGACAAGTAACGTGATAACTGCATTTCAAGACTGAAGTTTTCTGTACAGTGGTATGTACTGGTAATTTGTTACGTAACGAGACACATGGTGTTTGAAGAGAAAATGCAGCTTGGTGTCTTTTGATGCTCATTATTAATACGGTGGAGGAATAATCCGCTTGGTGCACTTTTACATTAACGTTACCTGTGGTATGTTTAAGACTATTACAATGGGAAAACTTATATCGAAATATCTAGTGAAACCTATTTCGACCAGTTTGCAAAGTCGGATGAAGCAAGTTCCACTCCGACTCGTGGATCTAACCAGTTTCGGACTTCGACTCCATGCTAGCGGCAATTATTTTAGTCATGGATACACTTTCTAGCGCTTTGAACTGTGCGTCCGTCTTGCGCTACCTGCTCAAGTTTTATCTACAGTATTATAAAAACCGATGTGTATATGTTTGTTTGTCTAGCTGTCCATTTTATTTTCTGTCACGCTTGAAGAAAGCAGCAAAAATTCGACCAGGTTCATTCGCCATTCTGTCACGCTGCGTTATTAAAAACCGATAGATGAAAAATAAACCAGGTTGCAGACTACCTATGGCAGCAGTATGCATGGGAACTTTATAGTTGAATGCTCTTCTTCACTCCGCCATCGTTGAAATCCGAGCTATGAAGATAAGTACCTATAGAGTTTCTCTCAGCACTCTTATCCATCCTGATTTGTTTTCTTATAATTTCTAAACGTCAACTTATCTGTGGTGACGCTTTGATCAACGGTACAAAGGGGTATATCGGTGCATTTGTACTGGGTATCTAAAAAAAAGGTTACATTTTCAATTAACTGCTGTTTGTCGGTATGTAAGATACATTCCCAACCCATATAGGATCTGTTCTATTGTTTGGTGCGTATTGAAACAGCAACCAATTGAAAATGTAACATTTTTTTTTGAGACACCTAGTATATGGGGATGGCAACAAATTTCATTGGGTTTCAGCCTCTATACCAAGACCCGGTCTCAAAGAGTCAATGCAGCTACATTAAGTTCCATTTAGAAATCGCTGAGGTGCTCCTATGTAGCGTCCATTATATTCTTTGCAGATGTGTAGTTGTTAAATACGTCTCCTCTAAAGGCTGCTCTCGGTCTTTTCGTAAGCGTCTCAATGTTCCGGCCTATCTGATGCAATGGTTGGAAGCCCCTGACCGTGGAACACCTGTTGTACCGTGGAGTCTTCAAGCTTTGTAAAGCAGCGGTGGAGAGCATATCCTTAGCTATCTATATACGGTGGAAGTTGTCCAACTCCTTGGGCCCCGAAAATAGCCAACTCCGACTCCTTTTCTTAACAAAATAGGTCAATTTTCACCGACTCTGACTCCTGGGCCCAGCCGGTTTCCGACTCCTGGTCTTCAAATATCCGACGTCAGCCCTGATTTTCATTACTTCACGTACTGCTTAAGTATACGCTTCACAGATTTTATGTTTTTTTCACGCTCCCTTTAAAATTCGATGTAATTACTACCTATCTTATTGAACTACTATGTGTTATTTAGATTATTATGTAGAAGATATAGTAGATAGCGCATTAGTCATGTCCCGGCAAATTTAAAAGTCGACGACCTCTTTACTCTTTATTGTTTGTGGCTGAAAGTGAACGAATGCATTGATTCATTGAATAAGCACCTCGAATCATTGACCGTGCTCAGTCTTTCAGTGTGTTGAATCACGGAATGCGTTGAATCCTTGAAATCATTGAGTGTGTTGAATCACTATACACTAAATCTTCGATTGAGTCTTTGAATGTGCTAAGTCATTGACTATAAAGTTATTGAGTGTACTAAATAAGCATATCAAAGCATAGTCTTTAGTGAGTCTTTCAATGAGTACATCGATTCATTGAGTGTGTTGAGCCATTGAATTCATCGAAACAGAATCGCCATCTTTTTTCTACATCTACGACATTTAGGCATCATTCACGCCCTTGAGCACGAGGCGGCAGTGCCCCCACGCAGCACAGAATTAGATCTTCTTACGCAAGTGAGCTCATATCGTTCACGCTATTGCTAGGCAGAGCTGATGTGTGTGCCTGCCTCTGCTTTTGCGCCTCAGGAAACTTGTCGATAAAAAAAAGATAAAATCTCTTTGCAAATTCAAGTAAGCGCTACGATTTTTTTTTGTCGCCGAGGCACATTTTCTTGAAAACAATGAGTAAAAGCATGAAGAATTAGTTTTTCGTTCTTAAAATAGTTTACATGAGAACCCTGTTACTGCGGAAAACGCAACAAGCATGACTACGTTTTTCGTTCTGACGAAGCAGTTAAGTTAAAAAAGAAAAAAGTAAAGTTAAAAAGAAAAACCTGCTCTTTTGAAGAAAAAAAAAAACGTAGCGAACTCTTTTGGTCTGCTGAATATGTTCTAGCTACAGTGCCTATACGGTATGTTAGGCTCTGTTAACGAGAGCATTTTCGTTACGTAGCTATCATGTGCAGGTTGCTGAGGACAGCTTGTCCGCAGCAGATACTCGACCGACGGTATTTTTATCCGAAAATTATTGCACCGTGAATGCCTGTGAATTTTGCGTGGCCGTCGAAGCTGCCTCAGTGGACGGCCCAGGATTCTGCGTTGGTTCGACTTGTCTAGTAATTATTACTGTTTGTGCTTCATATTCTGTACTGACATCTACGAAACTTGATTGTATAATGATGCAGTATTTTCGGAGGTATTACAATAGACGTGCACTTCAGTCGTGTTTTCTAGTACCTATGTTATTATGGGTATAGGTATCAGAAGCAGATGGGCTACGCATATTGCGCTACATTGTTGTCTCAATCTAACTTTTCAGGCGAAACATGTACTCGACATGTGTTGCATGTACCGGATTGAAAACTCCTGGGTGTTTTTGATTACGTAGCATTCATTAATAGGTATCTTGTAATATTATGCCTATAAGTAGGCATAATACAAGCGAGGTTGTGTTGAATTCAGGGAGTGCTTGGATGTTAGCTTATGGCAATGCCCACAAACGCTAGTGACGTTTCATAAGGGCAGCGCATGGAATGCAGCTGGAGCCTTACAAACACGTAAGAATAGTGCCAGAAAACTAATTATGACTTTCAGAGGTATTTTTCCTAAGTATTACCTACGCTTAGCTCGCGAGATGTAGTACGGTAACCTCGAGTTTGTGCAGTTGTATGGATGGCGTCCACTGTCGGGGCACCAGCGACGGCTGTGTCCGCAGAGTGGACATCACCAGAGGGCCGTGTAGATGGTGGAAATTGGGACACCATGGAAGGACGGTGAACGCAGAGCTGACTGGGCATACCAGCAGAGGGCACTACCCTGCAGGGATACCAGTCCTAGGCGGAGTCGGCTGTGGAGACTAGGGACACCAGCAGAGGGCAGCGTCCATAGTGGAGACTAGGGATATCAGCCGTGGGCAGTGCCCACAGTGGAGACTACGGGCACCAGCCAAGGGTCGTGCCCGCAATGAAGATGGAGACTATGACACGAGCAAAGGACAATGCCCGCAGTGGAGATAGGGACAACATCAGAGGGTCGTGCATACAGTGGAGACTAGGGACACCAGCAGAGGGCAGCGTCCATAGTGGAGACTAGGGACATCAGCTGTGGGCAGTGCCCACCGTGGAGACTAGGGACACCAGCAAAAAGTCGTGCCCATGATGGAGATGGAGACTAGGGACACCAGCAAAGGGCAGTGCCCACAGTGGAGACTAGGGACACCATCAGAGGGCTACCTCCGCCACGGGCAGCGTTCATCATGGGTGGGTCAGGGGTATCAAAGCACAAAGGCCTTTATATTGCACGGAGCATTGAGGAGATTGCGTCTCCCGAAGCCTCAAGAGAGGGCTTTGAAGGCTGTCATTGACGTGCCAATGTTGGTGATGGCTTCTATTATTATATAAATCCGTTGTTGCGGTGTTGGTACAAGCTAATAGTGGCATGGTGACTAGGGTTGGACATTCGTCATCGTCGACAGATAACGTTCTTGTCTTTGTTTGTAATATACCGGTATATTCCTGTGGTTCGTGAATGGTGATAGTGAAATGGTCAGTGGTGCTACATGGCGGAAAAAAACAGGGTGTCGTCGATAGTTAACGTTGTAGCGTATAATTTCCATGTTGAGGGTTGGTACGGTAAATGCTACCTGCTGCTTTTGTGAGAAAAACGCTGGTGTTGCGAAGAGGAAAAAAGAAGGCATTGCTGAAGGAGGATAAAGTCCAACCAGAATTATATGACCAAGTCCAAAGTCCGCCAAATGTTACAAAACTTATGGATGACAATTATGCTTTTAATATCTGAAGATGGCCAACGTAAAAGGCCGAAACGTTGTACCGAATTTTAATACAGTGATTTATGACATAGTCAAATTTTATTCCCGAATAGCTTTTAAAAAATTTACTACCAGATGTCTTTTGACCTTCAGGAAGGTGGAAAAGGTGCTTAATGGGAATTGAAAACTTGTGGATGCTGATTCCAAACTGTTGTTTGGTAGCTACGTACTTAAAATGAGGGTAGTTCTGCCTATAGACCAGTCACGAAGAACAGTTGCGAAATCAGGTGATGTAATACCGTCATGTAGATTATGGAGACTATCGGTATTCCTATAAGGACTTCCACTTGGACTCTGGTGTTCCAAGGAGTTTCACTTGAACTTGGGATACTTCTAGGAGTCTGACTTTGACTCCTCTTCTGATCTTTTAGAAGTCCGCGACTCCTGAATATAACTCTTATTTAGCTAGACTAGCTACCGGTACCTCCCCAGACTAAGTATGAATTTAAAGCTAGATCCCTTTGAGAGCGCATACCTCCTCCAAGCAGGGTAACTTTAACGAAAAATTCAGATTGGTTCTGAAACTAGAGTTTCCTCTTTTTCATTGCAAAATTTGGTGGTTTTGGTCTTTCAATATTTCTGACAATTTCTTCAAATTTCATGAAGATCCGTTTATGACATTTTGAGCTATGTTGCTGACAAACAAACATACTAACAGTAACAGACCAACGGATCATATCCAAAATTTGATTATATACAGTATGTCTAACATTTCTAACAATTCCTGTAAATTTCATAGAGATCCGCTCATAGCTTTTTAAATTATCTTGGTGATCAACAGTGCCCACTTTTTGTTGACACTCAACAAAAAGAGAACCTTATTGGCTTAGGTAATAAATACACATGGATTATGATCATAGGACTATATTTTTGGATATTTCTACTGATGTCTTGCATTATAAGTGGAGTACAAAATGGATAACCGACTTCAGGGATAAAGAAATGGACTCCCTCTCTTGCAGTAAAAATTTTTTGTTCGTTTTTCGCCCCAAATGCGGGTTGTCCATTTTTCACCCCTCTTTGTTATATGTGCTTCTTCTGCGACCCAAGCGTTTGAGCGAATTTACGAAATATACCTACACATTTGAAATCAAATTATAAGAGTCTGAGTCGGCTGCTTTATGTCGACTCGGACTGTTGCCACCAGTCGTTGTCCCGACTTTTTACTCCACCTCACAATCTCCGTCTCCTTAGGACTTTGCCATCCTGTTAATCTACCCCTAGTAAGAAATACTTTAGCGGCATTATTACTGTGGAACTTTTTGCACCGCGAATATCTCCAGTAAAAGGTCAGCTAAAGTGACGGCATCGGTCAATAATGGGTTTATTTTATATTAAAGATAATAAACAGTACTTAAAAACAATTTCATATTGTTCTACTTTGTATTCCGTCAACTGTCTTGAAATAAAAGAGAACAAATCAAATGTATTAGGATAACTATAGCTATACACCAATATTGTACTGAAAAAAATTAACTAGCTGGAACCTTTGGAAATTCCCCAGAACAAAAGCAATGTTCTTTAGTGATATCTCAGACTCGTATTATCCTAATTTTTCCCTATCTTATACAAAAGGAACCTGTGAAAATTTGACAGAATAAAGGAATTGCTACCCCCGGATCCGTATCAAGCATACGAATGGTGAAAATGTTCTAATAAATCAGGCAGTGAATCTTCCACCTGCGAGCAGTAGCAGCTTAAATTTGAACTTGACACCTTCTCCTATTAATTAATCCCATCCCAGGCTGTATCAACTATCAAGGATACCTCAAGGATGCCCCAATATTCCCGCTATCTCTACTGATGAAAACGTCACGGTCGCACTGAGCGACTAACTGAAGGACAAACAGAATTACACTATGCATAACTATTAAAGACAGAAGAATTTCTTGCTAGAAGGTAGCATATCAACTGTCAGCAGAGGGCTAGATCAATGTCCGACGCGCAGTGTTATGAATGAACTTACTTTCAATAACCCTGTGGCCAAATTTTAAGGTTTGTAGGCCATCATGTTTTCACTAGTCTCAAATGACCCTTTGGCGATAAAGGTTTCAAAATATAATTATGTATTAGTACATATTGTGAGGACTGTACATTCTTCCAAGACTCGAATGCCGTTAGAAATTGACATTAGCGCGTCCGGGTTATGACATTTACTTAATGGATGTCTATTAGCTATTAAAATTCGATGATAATAACCCGCGTCGGTTTTACGAGCTGTCGGAAATATCCATCAGAGACGCGGCGCCTCTGTAACCATAGCAATACCTCACTGAAATAGCTGTTTATGCCCGCCAAATTAGCCCAAGTGGCGGCTGTAATTGTACACTGAAGTGCTGAGTTCAATAAAGTAATGAAGCAAAGTCACTCATGTGAACGGGGCCTTTGTACTGACAGTCGTGGCTCTTGCTTCTCGACGTACGTGTGCTCGGGATCCCTCTCGGTGTCTTCGCTGCTTCTTGTACGTAATGCATTTGCCACGCTTATTTCTCTGTCGCAGTTCAAGTCACCAGGTGGGGCTGGAGTGTTACCTACTCGACAAGTAAGGGTGCACCAATAGAGTTTAGTTAATTCTAGGTACGAAAAAGTGCTGGAATGTTAGTGAACTTGTAATGATGTCAATTAGAGGTGTTGTGGATTGTTGCCAAGATACAGTAGGTAATGGAGGAACATTAGTTATACGTATTTATGAATGTTGGCTGAGCTTTTATAATACTAAGCTCGCTATGAAGCCGAAATTCAATGTCGCTAATAATACCTAGGTATTGTTATCGTGGCATAGGTTGTTAAAGCTCTTGTTAACGTATTTTATGTGGTGGTATGTGTTACAATAGCCTGATAGCCCCCGCTATGTTGAAGTAATGAGGAAGTAGGAATTGATGTCACTCATTCCCGGTAAGAAATGCCCTGTGTTGTAACCACGGGAATTGGTGAAGTATTGAAAAATCCTGCTTTTACACATTTTGATCGGCGATGGTCACTGATGGACAGTCAGAATGATTGTGAATGAGTTGACTTTAACATAAACAACTGCAAGTATATTTAATTTCTAAATTGGGGGATGAGGAAAGCCTACTCAACAACGGTACGAAAGAATTTTACTTTTGACCCAAATTTTAACAAGACAAAAACGAGTTTTGACTTCCTGGGACTGGTAAAAATGACCCTGATTTCCTGGAACGTGTTACTGCCGGTGTTGGGTTCTTCGTCTGATCCTGAAGTAGAACTTAAAAGTGCACTTTTGTTCAAAATTTCAAGTCATTTTCAAACACGGAAGGAAACAATTTACGAAACCAATCGTTGTGGACTGCTTCTGCTTCTTGACTCTAGCGACTTCAGATTTACAATGACAGCGTAAAAAAATTGTGGCTTGTATCCCATCTAATTGGTTAGTTAGGTACCATGCAGTGTTGCTAGATGTAACGCGTCGTTACCAGTCTCATTACTTCATTTACACACCTCTTGTATATTATTCACTCGAGTAATGAAGATGGTTTGAATACTTGTGGCAATGTGACAAAGTAACGCAACGACCAGATGACTGTACTAATAGCTACCTATCTATGGGACTATATTCATGTCTAAGCTGTTTATTTATACTTTATGAAGGTATGTGTGAGACGGTTTCTTTAATACAGGTGTACCGATACTATCGGTACCCCATGTATCTGCCATTTTTTGGGGTATCGGTATCGGCAAAGAAAGGTCGATTTGGCCGATACCGCCGATACTTTTAGAAAAACAATGGAAGTTTGAATTCGGTGGACGCGGCGACTTTCGTTCGCCAAAGTACAAGGAGCGGTAGTTGAAATTAATCAAGTAATTGAGAGCATTCATTGTTTGTTCAGCTAGATACTAAAATATAATATTTAATGAAAATATTGCCCAGTAAATCTTCAACAGAGGAGGAAGATTTTTGAGGATCGCTTTTAGTCCAGGCTCTAGGGGGTGTCTGTGTACATTTCTCTTTCACGGTTCTACCATGTATTGTCCTATTCGATATGATGAGGACCATAGACCGCAACAGTAGGCTACTTGACTCTTACGTCTGACGCTGGCGGCCAAAAGTCGGCAACGGAAAATGGGATTTTCTCAAGAGCTATTCTTTTCCCCCTATCTAATACTGAAGAAAATAATTCCAAGGTACCCAGCATTTTTCTTGCGGAGAAGGTATCTTGAATACGGCGGGGACGCACTTACTTTGGCGCTTGCCTGCATGACCGTGTCTGGACATGTTCATAATAGCTCTTGAGAAAATCCCATTTTGGCCGCCAGCGTCAGAGGCCACTTTTGGACCTAAGCGTTAAGTACTGTTGCGGTCTATGTGAGGACATAAAAAAAAAGTTGGGTATAACTTTCGCAACTGGTACATTTTTGAGGTGGGGCATGGGTGGGATCGAAATGATCAATTGCTCACTGATTGTTCTAAAAATTGCTCAGAATATGTATTTTTTTGGAAAAGAAACATATATTGTTCCGACAAGTTTTTTTTTATTTGGGCCTTAGTTTTTGAGATAATTTGGTTTATATATAAATATATATGATTATTTTGGAAATTTTAAACGAACAGAACTCAATGAGTTTTCATGCTAGAATAATATCATCCTTGGACCATTCCTAACAAAACTATAGAGTTAGATTATCCATTTTGGCCCTCATAATATGTCTTTATCGCAGCTAGAAACCGAATTCCTTAATTGTTTTTTCCCTATATTTTATCTAGCGATCGCAACAAAATAGAAAATGGAGAATCCAGCTGTGATAAAAAAATATTATGACAAAAATGGAGAATCCAGCTCTATAGTTTTGTTAGGAATGTTTCAAAGATTCCAAAATTGTCATTGTTTTTCTTCTAGCATGAAAACTCCTTGAGTTCTATTCGTTCGAAATTTCCAAAATATGCTTATACATTTATATATAAACCCCGTAATCTCAAAAACTAAGGCGCTTTCCCTGCCACAATATGTTTGGGCATCACGCACCCAAGGGTCCCGAGTGCCTTCTCCGCAGGGGATGTAGCATCTGGCCGCCGTTCCTGCTGACGAAGTTAGTTTTGTAAAGTTAGGTAGGTTCCCTACTTTCCTCTTTCTGTCTCGTGAGGTAGGCTGTCGATCGAGATGCCGATCTGGTACGCGGGACATCTCTAGTCTCTCTCGTGTGGAAGGACACAAAAGGGGCCGACCACTTGAGTGTCTCCTACTATACTTTGCGCCTTGTTTCCCTGCCCGTAGTAGCGCACGTGGCCACCACGCCTACCCAATATGTGGTATTTGAATACTGCACAATTAGTTTCTCTTTTGAAACGCCTGAGTTGCGGCTTCGGAGGTAAAACAAAAATATATAATAATAATCTCAAAAACTAAGACCTAAATCAATAAAGTTGTGGGAACAAAATATGTTTCTTTCAAAAGATACCTACGAATGCTGAGCAAGTTTTAGAACAGCCAGTGAGCAATTGATAATTTTGGGGCCCCCTCCCCATGCCCCCCTCAAAAATATACCAGTTGCGAAAGTTCTACCCAACTTTTTTTCAAAGTCATCATATGTAATAGGACAATACACGGAAGAGCCGTGAAAGAGAAATGTATCCAGACACCCCCTCGAGCCTGGAGTACTAGTGAAAATACAAGTCACGCATCAGCAGCTTACGTCAGTGTTGTTCTGCTACAGGAGATGTAGGAAACGCAGCGAAAACGTATGCAAAAGCTTCGTTTGTTATACTTCAAGTCAAGTGAAAAGTTTTGCCAATTGCAGAAGCTTGGATGTAGCTTGAACGACTGCACTATATGACGAATACTAGGCAGTGGGATGATTTATAGTTATAGGAAGTTGCTTTAGCATCACTGTACATTTTCGGCAGTAGGTTACTTACTTTGGCATCATTTTCTATTGTCGAGATATCTGTGTTTCCGACTGTTCATCCTTTTAGCACTTTCCCTCACCGCGTGGCAGACATGGCTTAAACCAAATTATAGCCTCTATTTCATAAAGCTGCTTCTGCTACAGCTACTCTGTACCAAATGAGTTCTGTACAGCTCTCCATTAATTCTGTAATCAAGGGCAGTGCATGTATGCTAGACGGTCAGAAGGAAAACTGACATTTATTCATCTCCCTAAATGCGGGCGAGAAAGGGGGTAAAATTAGTTCACACAATAGTTGTAAGAGCTTAATGAACGCATGTCTACATGCAAAATATTTTGCAGTCCTGTTCTTTGGAAAGATTGACAGGCCTGGTGGTCATATAACCGCGAACTTCGGCGTCAAAGACCGCGTAGTCGAACACCGAATATCTGTAAGAAACCTGCCAGCTCTATCCGGTTGTTGCCAAGTGCATAAGTTTGCAGGTCTTCCGACGTCACTTGGATTGTCTAAGCTTGCATTCATTTGGTTGTCGGGTGCTGTTGCCTCTTATTTATTTCTGTACAGATTTTTGCGCCGCTCTTACTTTTTTCGACTCGCGCTTTGTTCGGGTGCTATTCAGTGCTTAGGCTTCACGATTCGACAGACATCGGGCGTGTTTAATTGGCGTACTTCCTGTGATGTAGCTGATCAAATTAGCTAATCTGAACTCTGCAAACTTGGTACTCAAAACTAACTTTACTTGCCACATTGGATTCACGTTCAGGTATTTGCCACATGTGTTACCGAAAGCCACATTCAGACAAAGATTAGCTAGATAATCTTATTAGCCTACAATTTTCTGAAATTGCTTTAGATTGATCGTTTTCAATGGCAATGCTAGCTTTAGCTTCATTATTTTTAACAGTAATTTTAGCACGATGCACTGGCTACACTTGGCTAACACTAGGCTTACCTATGTCACTTCGCGAAGAGGAAGAGACACGCAGAATGCCTAGCAACCTATAATAGCCTGTGACACAGGCGCCAGAGTGTTCACTCATAATTTTCATATATATTCTCAGGGAATTAATGTATCATGTAACTTCGTTTTAATGAAATAATTATATCTCAATAAAACAACCGAATTAATTTATATTGCTTTTTTCTAGAAAAGTATCGGTATCGGTTAAGTATCGGCAATTTTTAGGTATCGGTGTATCGGTATCGGCTGATTGCTAGATGTCGGTATCGACAGCAAAAGTGGTTTCGGTACACCCCTAATCTCCAAGGTAGCCTAACATACTGACGTTTCAGTTACAGCTGATACTTTCGTAAAATAACAGTTCTCGGTAATCATTACTTGGCACGCAGATTTTTTTTCTGAACTGTCCCGAATGAGTGCGTGGCCGCCGGAATTTCCAGGAACCGAGGTTCAGGCAGACGAAGGTACAGGGAGCTGATGGGGGGCGGATAGCCCGGACTTCATTAGACACCGATTGCCTCAAATGAGACCATTACGAATGCCCCGGCTGTGTCAGACTGCGCCGCTCTTCTTATTTCTTACGACTTTATTGGCTGCTGTTATGTGCTTAGTGCGTCACGGGTCTTATTGGTTGCGTGTTGCTGCTGCTGCTCGCCAGGGGCTTTGGGACTCTGCTTCAAGAATTTATCCCGTAGAGGTTTCTTCTCAATGTGTTCGCGACATAACACGAGTTTGTCAACTTAAGTCGTTACGAGTCTCGCTTCTTGCTTGAATGGACAGTGCTATATATACAATAGTAGAGTAACTCCTTCCTGAACTATGCTGATAACAACCAAAAGTCAACTAGTAGCTATATAGGTACTATACCTACAGCAGAGCCAATCTTTCTTGAACTTCACTGACAGAAAAAGCGAAAGTGCATAGAAGAACAAAGTTGCTATTTGGTTGCGGTTGATTTTTGATTATATATGTCACTGCTTGTGATAGTGGTGTGGGTATATACTGTGTTCTATTTTTAATATAGTTCAAGGCGCGCGACTGCTGTTTGGGCTACGGTACCGCGTACCCACAGGGTACGATTGCATCAGAGTATCTGTAGGGTAGGTATAGGTCTCGTGTACCGGAGTATATATATAGGTACCTGCAGCGTGCAGATCTCCTGTAGCTACCTGAATGCCTGCACTGCACTGATCTCGTGTGTTCAAATAGCTAGCGGCAAGGTACGGTACAGATTTCGTGTAACGAAGTACCTGGAGGGTACAGGTTGCATGTGACTCGTTACATGTAGGGTACTTGCCTCGTACTTTCGACGAACTACCGAGCACCGATCTCGTATACCCAAGGACCGTATCTGCGTGCGTAGGTAGGTCTCGTGTACCCGAGTACCTGTAGTGTACTGGTCGCATGTACATGGTACAAATCTCGTGCACCAGAGTAGGTACTTAATTGCTATGCACCGATCGCTTGTACCAGTGTGCCTGCCGGGTACAGGTCTCGTGTATCGATACCTCAGTACGTGAATGGTACCTTCAGATCTCGTGTACCAGCTTACAATAAAGTATAATCTCATGTATTTAACTACTTGCAGGTCACAATTAAATTTATTTTCCAGAAGGCTATCTGTAGAGTATAAATCTCATGTTTACGAATACTTGCTGGGAGCGGATCTGTTATACCCGAGTATTTACTGTGCATAGATTTCATGTACCCAAGTACCTACAGAGCACGGCTGTACCTAAGCACCAGACTAACTATAATGCTGCCCTCAGTCCGACCGTATATCTGCCCTGTGGGATGGCCTGCTCGCAGGAAGAGTTAACTGTCGCCTCACCAGATATATCTTAGGCCTAACTGCCGCCTGGGCCTCCTTCTTGTTGCTTCTGCTGCTGCTCCGGGACCTCTATGTTGTCGTCCCCACCCGATGTGTCGTGCTTATCGTCTACCACAGAATAGTTTACAATATATGTACTGCCATAGACCACTCGATATCCTGTCTGTGTATGTTTGTATACGCACGTGTAATTTGCCACGATGTTACGCACGGAAACGTGGTGTGTGCTTTCTGTACGAGGCACGGGCTTATAGATATTAAGAAGCGTTTACTTTCAGCTTCAGCGATTGATCGTAGATTGTGGCAAGGAGTGAAGCGCGAAGGCCTGCGCTGACGAATTTTTTTTTTCATCTCCAAGATATTCTGTTCGCATGCCCTCGAACTCTTTACCGGGCGGCTATAAAGTTCAGCGCAGATTGTGTTGCATGTCGCGCCAAAGTTTTGCGTTCATTATATTCCTGTTCGACTCACGTCCGTTCATTTGAGTGCAAAAAGCGACACTCAATCGGAAAGTTTCTCGTTATGACTCGATGCCGTCTCTGTAGACATTGAAAATGTGCCTACGATTTTCTCATAGGTTATGAAAGAGGTCATGATTGTCGAAAGAGCACGTGCATGTATAACAGGTGTATTACCATAATTCTGTGAGTTGTGATACATATTTAAATGAAAATTTCGAGCTGGAACATTATATAGACATCCTTATTGGAAAATCCCATCATTCGTTCAGGCTAGAGTCGAGACGCGTCTCCAACTTAGTGTTCCATCTGGTTTCCACGAGATCGACCGGTAGGAGGTTTTGCGCGTAGCTATCACTACTCAATTAAACCTAAACCACGGAAGGTGCGTTAACTTCAGTTCACAGTTTTGTGGTAGCGCTAACCTACAAATATGTTACACTTGTAGCAGCAAGGTCCTAAAGGATCTTTTTAGTCACGATCACGACGGAGAACGAATTCGACTAGTTGAACTACCTCTTGGCTGCTGGCATCGGTGGAAGTCGAACGTGGGCAGCCAGCTTTAAGACCTTCGTAGCTACTAATTAAATTATTAATTGCAAAGTGGAGCATGCATTGAAAGCTCCTATAAAGCTTCTGTCGTATGAATTTGTCTCCGTAGTGTCTGAATCACCCATCGCTTTTCGTAGGAATATCACATATTTATAACGTGCGCCTAAGGGTTAATTAAGGCCTGGCCTGGAATTTCTGAACGTCCATGAATTATTTTAAATGTGACGTATGCAATGTGATTACAGTACCTATGTATATTGATTGATTTCAGCTAGTAATGTTTGTTTCGCAGTTGCGATGAAGATTGTGGTATTACGGCTTATTCATTCTTGAGTCTTCTGTTCCGCGTACGTTGTACAAAGTGATCAACTTCTGGTTGCCTCCTGAAGCCGGTGTCACCGTAGAAATTCGCACGCTCAACTTGTAAGCGAACGATCAGCTTGCTCGTCGTTCTGATGAACGGGAAAGTCGGTAGCATGGATACTTCAGTGTGGAAGGGCTTGCGAGTTGACTGTCCGCTCATAAGCTGAGCGTGCGAGTGTACACCGTGGCCCCGGCGTAACTAAGACAGCTATGTGTCTACCAAAAAATTTACTTAAATGTTAGACGATATGTGAGATTGCCTAGAAAGTGCCACGGGCAAAGTTGTGGATATTTCTCTAAATTTGAAGCCAATCAGGACGGAGCGAGCCGTCGGCGTCTCTGATAATTAGAAGAATATAGCCGAGCATTCGGTCACGTGACGGTTTCAACGCGCTGTAGTGTGAACTAAAGTTGTGGAGTCGAATGGACAAGTCCGATACCTTGGCTCAACCATTTTCCGACTCTGACTCCTTGAGCCCCCAAAGCACCCAACACCTCCTTTTTTATAACAAAATAGACCCATTTGCATAGACTCTGACTCCTGATTATAACCCGCGAATGAAGTGAGAGAGGTGATAATGTTTTCGTTTCAGATTAAAGTATACATATTAGTTTGTATGACTATATTTGCATCCGCCAAGGAGGTTATGTTTTTGTCGGGTTTGTCTGTCTATCATCAAGATTACTCAAATAGTTATGGACGGATTTCGATGAAATTTACAGGGATTGTTTAGTATGCTAAGAGGAACAGATTAACTTTTGGTGAAGATCCGTTCGTCCGTTTGTTTGTTTGCCTCATTTTTGTCAATGCCATAACTCAAAAAGTTATCGACGGATTTTCATGAAATTTACTTCAGTTGTTCGGTTTATTACGAAGAGTAAATGACCATATTTTTGTGATGATCTGTTTTTTTGCTCGTGTGTTTGTCGCCGTGTTTGATTTTATGCTTGTTAGCGCAATAACTCAAAAAGTTCTGAAAAGATTCTTTTGAAATTTACATTTGTGTTAAAAGATATAAATGATAAAATTTTGGTGCATATCGGCTGGTTCGTTTGTATGTTTGACTTATGTTTGTCATAATGTTAGTAGTAGCATAACTCGAAAAGTTATGAACGGATCTTCAAGAAAACCGCAGAAACTGTTGGTACAATCAAAAGGCACAAATGATTATCACCCGCGAACGAAGTGAGAGAGTTGATAATGTTTTCGTTGGAGACTTAAGTTTATATATATTTGTAAATATTATTTTCTTGAGATGGCATAGATGTAGATCGATTAGAAGCAATTGAAGAAATTTTGATACCCACGACGCGCGTTTCGCTGTTCTCCAGCTCATCAGGTGGGAGGGTCAAAGTTGTTAAATTTAGTTCTTGAAATCTTGTGAAATTTAGAGAGGTTACCATAGGAAGGTGTAACTATGATACCGGCTGTTCCAAACGTATAAATGAAATTTCCAATTAAACAAATGTTTTGTGGGTATCAAAATTTCTTCAATTGCTTCTAATCGATCTAATCAAAAAATTTTTACTATCGAGAAGTTGGCGTGCGCGAACGTAGATTTGATTTTCCTTCAAAATGAGACCATTTTGGAATAAATCTACGGATTTTTTAACACGTTTTTCACTATTTGAAGTTGAAATACCGTT
>LQNS02007215.1:26287371-26297738 GCA_001587735.2 Parhyale hawaiensis | reverse complement strand
TGACGTCACCTCGTTGTTTGGTCCTGTGAAGCTTTGGGCGGCCTCCCTGCCGGTTACCACATCCTCAACTGCGCAGTAGCTGTATACTGGATTTTTTGGTAGTAATGTAGGCATGTCGTAATATACTTCACGACACAAACCGATCTGCACCAAAATTTTATCATTTATGGCTTTTAACATGACTAACAACCCCTATAAATTTCAAACAGATCCATTCATTATTTTATGAGTTAATGTGCTAACAAGAATAAAATTAAAAACAGTGACAAACGAACGAATGAACAAACGGATCATTACCAAAATTTGGTCATTTACTCTTTGTTATATACCTAACAACTCATGTTAATTTCATAAAAAATCCATCCATAACTTTTTGAGTTATGGCATTGAGAAAAATGAGGCAGACAAACAAACAACCAAACGGGTGGACGGATCATCACCAAAAGTTAATCATCTGTTCCTCCTAACATACCTAATAATTCCTGTAAATTTCGTCATGATCGGTTCATAACTTTTTGAGTTATCTTGGTGACAGGCAGACAAAGAGACAGACAAACACAACGAAAACATAACCTCCTTGGCGGAGGTAATAATAATTTATCCTATAATGAGAGCACTACCTATACTTGTATCTAGTTATAGGTACTCTTAACTAATGTTAGCCTATTCTATAAGGAGAAATCTGTTTAGCTCGTGCTTATTCAATTATTGTTAAAGCTATAGTAATAATCAGTACTATTACGAAAGCTTTGTCTGAGTTGGTAGGTACCTATGCTAGTTGGTAGCAATTATCTCTATAGGACTTACATGCCCTACTTTAATGAGGCTGGTAGTACTAGTGAAACTCCCTCTGCAGGCGCCAGCAACAGTTCGTGCCCGGCCAACACGTACCAGTGTGATGACCTCATGTCTTGTGTGCAACTCAGCGCTCTTTGCGACGGCCGCGCCGACTGCAAGGACGGCTCTGACGAAGGTGCCTTTTGCGGTGAGTCTATCTATTGCTGTACTAGCACAGCACGCTTACGAATCCTCTTCTAAGATTTTTTACGTGAGGAATCATTTTCAGATCTTCTCTTCTCTCAAATTAGTACTAGTTTGTGTGATTGTTTATTCCATCACCTGGAAGTACAGCCTTCTACCAATTACCTACGCTGTTGAAACAAGTAGCTACATATAATTATGAAGGGACGAAAGTGTTTCTGTCTTTCTATCTTCTTGTGTTATTTCCTTTTTCGTTTCGTTGAGATGTTTTGTTGCATCGTCTTTTCTGCCAGTAATTAGCACACAGTCAATGAGATTAATTGACTCACCTGAGTTTCCTTGAGACGTTTCGGCCGCATGACATTCATGAGCCTTGCGGCGCAAAAAGAGATTATTTCCGAGGCGCTGGAAAAATCTATGTACTGTACTTTCACTACTACTTCTGCTTGAAGGCAAAGAAACAAAAGAGAGATATATTCTTTTATCTCCAAATGATGCGTCTTTGAACAGCCGGAGCCTGAGTCTCGAATCCTCTCTGTAATGGGCCTCTTGGTCCTTCAATTGCCAGCGACCTATCTAATCTGTACCCGGACGATGTTCTATGAAAAGTTATGATGTGAACGGTTGGAGTTGGGAGCTGGCGGGCACGCATTCACTAGTAACGAGTTGAAACGAGAGCTCCCATTTCGATAAAGACTGTAGAGAGTGAAGTGAGGTGGTCCTAGCTTTGCTAGACCACCGTGACGATTATTTTCCTTGCTTATTTTGCTCCTTCGTTTTGTTTTTTCTCCCTTTTTCGTCTCCCCTTTTCTATTCTGTTTCTCTTTCCTTTTCTATCCTGTTTCTTCTCTCTTTTTCTACTCTTGTTCTTTTCTCTTTGTTTTTCTACCTTTTTTCTACTTTCTTTTTTCTTTCTTGCTGGCACGGTGTGCCGTCTTTATTTCATTCTTTGTCTTATTATAAGATTTGCCGCTACGAAGCTTATCCATACTTTGTGTGTTCCTCCTAGCGCTTGTTCAAATGTCTTGCTGCGTATTGTGTTTCTATTCCATACGATAGCCATTTGGTTAGTGTATTCTACACTGTCTTCTTTATCAAAGAGCACAAATAGTGTCAGTACCTCTCTGCTCGACCATTGCAGACAGTAACTCGTCGTGTCAGTCGATGCAGTGTTCTTACAAGTGCGTTCCTGGACCCTCGGGTGGCCTCTGCTACTGCCCCTATGGCGAGGAACCTGTCGGCACCGACTGTCGAGGTAAGTAAGCCTAAAGCTTACAATGTTATCTGTGTGTTCCTGGAGATGTCCACAAGGTGCATTGCTTTAGTAACTCCCTTGCAACCGGGTGACGGCTGTAGCTGCAACCAGTGAGTGTCATCCCATTATATACCCGTAGAGGATCCTGGGAAGTGGTTAGGTAACTTTTTTAACCCTTGGTGCACCAAGTACGGCACATTACTAATAGTGTCGTTCTTGAGTAAATCCTGCTTTAGTGACGTGGAAGGCTTAGTCTTCACGAATTTTATTGTGAACTGTAATGCTGGGGCCACACTATATAGACATTTACACAGACAACTTGATGCGAGAAGCGGACGTCATGTATGCCTCTGTATCTATGCTACCGATTTTAAATATGTATCGAAACGGCCGGCGAGCTGCTCATCCGAGCAACCTGTTGGGAATAGGAATGCTTGTGTGTCCCCGGCCTAAGTCTTCCACAAACATAATGATACCGCCGCTGGTTAAAGTCTTGCTGTATGAACAAGTCCCTGGTAGACTGAACAGGCGAAATTTAAAAAATTAGATCTGAAGTGCCCTCGTTTCTTCACTGTGAGAAGAGCCGAGTCGTTGCATTGTTGTAGAACTTGATGTAACGAACTGCTCTGCTTTCAGCCATGAACATGTGCCTGGTGGAGGGCACGTGTGACCAGGTGTGCCGGCACGACGGGTCGCAGCACATGTGCTCCTGCGTCCGGGGGTACACCCTTGTTGGAGATGGTGACTGCCGCGCTATTAACGGTGAGTTGCACAGACCTTCAAACGCTCGCCCCCATACCTTTAAGTTGAACCAGCAGAGATCAGTGTAGCTACTTCATAAATGTCGTTACACGCTGTACTATTCCTATGGGATTCTGACGTTCAGTTGCTCCTTACAGGGTTGAGTTGATTGGAAGACCAAAGGATGGGCAGTAATGTTTAGTAAGTTAGCTTCGCCCGTTCTATATCACAGAGAGTCATATCCTCAGGATGACCCCGTGGGTTATTCTGCATTTCGCTGTTCCTTTGGGACATCTTTCTTTCCCTGTCCACTTTGTTGTTGTCATATAGGTACTATACTTACTTCTACAGATGGTTTTTGTACTGTTCATGCATTTGTTTTTCCCGATTAGCCGATGGTTTGCGTTGGATTCAGTTCTTGGGGTCCTCGTTTTTTTCTACGCAGTACATGTCCTCTCCTTACTGCTCTTATGAAATATCTTGTTGAGCAAAGGAAGACTTTCACATATATACCCTTTATCCAATCCCTTTTGTGGTAGTAATGACAGTGCCAGAAAAGGTTCAGTCTGACGTTGGCAATAACTAGAGCCCCTTTTATCAGCAATAAACATTATGGCAACTGTTCAGTTTCAATTACTGTTTCGCCTTACGATTTCGTGCAGAACCGGAGTCTGCTCCCCCGTTGCTGTTGTACGGCAGCCCGGACGCGCTGGAGGAGCTGTACCTCAACGGCACCGGTGTGTACGGGCGCACCTTCAGCAAGCGCGTCTCAGTCTCTACGCTCGACTTCATCCACCGTAACCAAACAGGTGAAGCATTCAAATGAGTTATAAGGCATCGTTGTGTATATCTGGGTGTATTTATTAGCTTGCTTTATATACAAATCATTTGCATGAGTGTCCTAGCTGTGCGCTTTTGACCAAGCGCGTCTCTTTCTCCACTTTGACTTCATCCATCGTAAGTAGACATGAGTAACCAACGTGAGTTTGTGCTGTATCGATTTATACACCAGTATCACTGGTGTATAAGTATGGATTCATTTTATTCATTTCTTTATCAGTACTTTAATTGCGCGGGTTTTTCAGTGTCTCTGTGCTCAGCGCAAACTTTCATCTATTGTAACCAAACAGGTGAACGTACATTGCGGTATATGCTCCGCCCATCGCACAGGCCTTGTTTTGATAGGGGCGAAAGGCTTCGCTCGGCGACCCTTCCCGCGTTACGCCACTGTTACCTTGTCAACTGTTTATGTGTAGTCAAATAAACCGCGGTTTCGTTTACCAGTACTGTACCGCTGTACTAAACGCTGTTTTTGAAGTGCTGCATGCCTTGGCCTGCTTCATATCTCAGTCAGCTGCATGTCTCTACTTGTTGTCTGTGTTAGCTTACTATACTACTATATACCTCCATGTTTAGCTGAAGTGGTACAAACCTCCAACGCATTTTAGAATTATAGTCTACTATAACTTCTCAAATAGAGCATCTCAGATCAAAGAAAGTTAAGTGGAACGGAGACTTCTTGAAACGCCAAAACTCTAAAAAAGCAGGACAGTATACAGCTCCATTTATCGGGAATTGTGGCAACAAATGGCACTATATTGAGTCACTAGCAGAATGGTGCAATAAAAGGCTATTGCTCCAATATACTGCAGTACAACTCAACAATTGTGTAAAGCAAACGCTCCTCCAACTGTAGGGGTATTCTGCAAGACTTATATTCTCGAAACTGTGCCATTATTTCTCTCTACGACTCAGAAGTTCCACTCTATTGTTGGTGCACGATTCGCTCACATCAATTGAGATTATCCAGTTCAGTAAGCTTCAACTTGTTTGAAACATGACTATTCAGCTTTCGTTTTAGTTCGATTTTCAGGCGTGACTCGCAAGCCGATTATGTTTGAGACGGCAGTAAATGCATTTCTGGTCAATTCTCTCAAGTGTCATCAGTATACGATAAGCTACTGAAATTTCGAACCGAATTTGTGAATCGAAAGATCGTGATAAATGCTATTGGCAAGTTAATATTAATAATGAAATGAGATTATCTTTGTTACATCAGGAGACTCGGAGACCTCGCCTCTGCGTAACTTTGTTTGCAATTGAGCTGTAATAATCCCAGCCTATTTATAGGTGGCGCATTAATACGGTGTGTGTGTGTCTTGGTAATATTTGAACCCATATTTGGCGTAATATCTGCCACATAGGGCAATAGCATGCGCCATTTGGTTATTAGATTACAGTAGTTAAGTTCGCCCATCTTTTGTATGTTATCTGGAGAAATGCCCCAAGCTGATGCTCCAACCTTAATTTAGGTCTTCGGGATGTCTTTCCTCACCCACTCTGCCTTCTTTCGTTTCATACTCTAACTGATGATGTTGTGTACTTAGTGTGTACCCTCATGCTGCCCGAGCTGTAAAAGCCCCGGGACTAGGGCAAGAACCCGAGGTCGCCAGCACGCTGGAGAGCGACGCGTCTATGGACATCGAGTCCAACTCGTGTTGGGTTCTCCCGAACCCCGCCTCCATTCTCGCACGAAATTTTCGACATCTATCAGCTGCCGCCGCATCAACCGCCGGAAATTGTTTATCAACGTTTTCATTCCTTCCCTGTAGTGTCTCTTTGAACGCGTAGGGAGCAGGAGAGCTGAGGAGCGTCGAAAAGAACACTAGCGAACAATAGTCGCGAATGACGAAAGTGCTACCAGGACACCGATTGAATGGCCCAATGGACATCGGCGCAGTTGGAGGCTAGGTCGCAGTGTGTACACGGTAGAAGAGCGAAGCTGTGCTGACTAGCAACTGTGTGGTGTGTGTCCGCACTTTGCGCCACAGGATCAATATCTGTTCGGAGCTAACTGCTCAGTGCTTGTCAGGATATTATTGCGTGGTGATGCGCTATTGTCGGCTACGGGTTTCTGCTAGGACTTTGGTTGTTGCAACCCTAGTTTCAGCCAGAGTCGAACCCGCCCCTTTTTCCTGCTTTGCGTCCCCTCTTGGAGGATTTGGACCTAGAAGCCGTTCTGCCTTTCTTGTCTAAACTGAAACAGAGTCGTGGAAACTTGCTGCGCTGCCCGTATAACAAAATCGAATAATAAATTTATTGTAACTACTAATAGTAAAAATTATACCGTCTTTGATAAAGGAATACAGGACGGCCAATCTCTAAGCGAGAAATTATTATCATCAGGCTGCACTGCATCTCTGATTTCAGCGAATGTCTATCAATAACATCCGTTGCCCTTTTCGACTACGCCACAGGCATTTTTTTTTTTTGCTTTTTGTGCTAGATAGGAAGCATTTTAGTCGTCATCAAAAAAGTTTTTTGTATTGTGTAACGCCCTGTGATGGTAATGAATAATTTGTCTGTCCTGTCCTTCCCAGCGTGTGTTCTATAACGCCTTGTGATGGTAATGACTAAAGGTATCTCTCTTTTTCCTCCTCAGCGTGTTGGGTGAACCCTGGCCAGGGTCTGGCGGTGATGGAGTGTGCCAGACTGAACAACCTGGAGCTGCAGTGGGTGCTGGGGTACCCGCCGCATTACCAGCTCGACTGTAAGTCCTGTGCTTCGCTGTCTTTGTTGTTGGCTAACTGCTGCACCAGGACTTCGCCTGCTCTACTTAGCGAGCGTGCGTGCAGCTCGTAGGTCATTTTTGCTTCTGTATCTATGTTGCCGACTTCCACGGTGCATCGGGACGATTTTCGAGTTGAACTTGAGCTCATAAGTTGAGCCTACGATTGGATAATAAGGACCCGGCATCACACTGTGTGCTGTTTTGCTCTCGATACAATGCGCAGAAAGTTTATCTAGGGCTTGTCCGGTTCACGCCGTGCGGTTGAGGTAACCTAATCCGCCTGACTTGTAACTTGTCTGGATCTTCAGCCGTAATCTTTCGATTCATCAATTTGGATCGAGTATCAGGTGGTAATGGCAAGCCGTTTATGCGTGCGACAGCCGAAAAAATTTGGCTTGAGAACTGGCTGGACTTTTTGGCCGTATGTATCAAGCACGCTCGGTTCCCTATCACCGCCTGAAACTCTAGCCAACGCCGCCAGTGCCAAGCTCACACTTGAAGTTACAGACCAGTCGAGGCTCAACTGGCTAGGTAATCTCGACGGCAGTGTGAGAGAGCCTCGCATATATATAGCAAATATTTGTTACACAAAACCGATCACCCATTATTGCCGCACTAACCAAAGGACATGACCGGAATACTTTCATGGCTTAGGTAATTCGAAAGTCATTGCCTGGAGTGATGGACTAAATTCGTCAAGTGTTCAATAGCCGGTCACTAGTTTTAGTGTAAACTAACTCAGTGACCATAAGTAGTAGGTGGAAGATGTGAGAAAGGGTTACCATCTCTACAGCGCCTAAACTTCACACGCATTTTCATCTCTGCATATCTGCCTCAAAGGTTGAATTGCCTATACATTTCTCAAACTTTAGTCGCCATGCAACTTCTTATAGGAGTCGGAGGTTTTTAGGGTGTGAGGAGTCGGACACAAACTGGTACGAGTAGTGAATATTCACTGCCCTCAGATGTGAAGCAGATGGCGGTGGAATGGCTGACGGGCAACTGGTACATGCTGGACAGTCGTGAGTTCATCTTCGTGTGCACGCCCTCGCTGTCAGTCTGTGTCACCATCCTCGACAACTTCGTCAACAAGCCCCAGAGCCTCGCTGTCGACCCCGAAACTGGGTTAGTTCTCCTGTGTATTAGCTACCTGTATCTTTGTTTTTTTTGTAGAGCTTAGCACGTTACGGCCAATTCTAAGAAAGTCACGTAAGACATAAAGCGAGTAGGACGTAGCTACTTTTGTCCGCAGGTGATGTCGTTCAACAGGGTTGAGAACTTGAGATCGTTTGATAGGTACATTTTTTATTTTAATTTTATGCAAGGAGTTCTCTTTAAACCTTTAAGGACCAACATCCTTCCTGAAGAAGTAGGTATCAAATAATGCTATTCCAGCGCAGAACCGATATTTAGTTGAGTCTTATTTATAGGATTAAAGAATGTACCTATTCTTTTGGATGACTATCTAACAGTGCTTCCCCCCCTTTCAGCCACCTATTCTTCAGCAGCTACGGGTCTCTGCCTCCAAAAATTGAGCGCACCCTCTTGGATGGTTCCAACCGCACCCAGATCGTGACGAAAAAGCTCGTGTATCCTTCAGGTGAGCCTTGCACTCATTTATATCAGGTCGTGCCGTAGAGCTAGCTGACCTTTCTGGACTTATTCTTTTGTGCCTACCTATTTTCCATATTCATACTTGTAATATTATCTTTTATTCTTCCTCTTCTTTTCCAACTTGCTGTACTCATGCGCGCTGATCATGGGAACGCCCCCGTACATGGGTTCCAAGCTCTACTGTCCATACCACATGTGTACCTACCTCTATTTGTTTTGTGTTTATTACCCTGTTGCCAAAACATTTTGAGCGGCCTTCATAAGTACGTGCATCACCTAATAAGTAAATTTGTCGCGAGTTACTGTGTTATGCGCGTGCATTTAAGCTCACGGTGAGTGTACCAGGAAATGAATATTCCTAACTATGAGGTTACCAGACCATTAATTTACTCACAGATTAATTTACCACAATGAATATGCTGGCCCTATCCCTTGTGACCCAGTACCCTGTTGATGACCATCATGTTACGCCACAGGCATCACTCTGGACTATGCCAACAAGCACCTCTATTGGGTAGACTTCTACCTTGGCCACCTCGCTAGAGTGGACTACGATGGCAACAACCGCAAGACTATCGCCACTTTTATGAAGGTTTGTGTAATAATTTCACTAGCATTTTTTGATTTATGAACTCAGTTCAACTAAATACATAGATTGAGTTTATTAGAACAAAAGATTTTCATTATTAGGGTGTGTATATACTGTATCTATATGTTTAAGTGGTCACTTTAGCGAGAATGTTCTGAAATAATTTTGAAGGATGTTGAAACTTTTATACTTAAAAAATGCCGTATAAAATTATTTTGTCGATCATTTGAAGTGCGCTAATGGCTTTTAAAAAATTCGATTAAAATATTATTTAACTGAGTGTTTGTCCAAGAATGTAATTTAGAAAATATGTATCACTTTTAATAAACAATTTAATCTCTTGTGACTATTTGGATCACTTAGTTGTGACATTATTAATGTTAATACCTTTGAACCATTTAATACCATCTATAGTGGCGCCATAACTCCGTGTCGCTGTGGCCCGCTAGCGATTGAAACAAACCCTATTGTCGGTCCCCGTATTGTATGTGGCCTATTCCAAATTATGTGATAGGGTTACGTTACTGGGTTTGTTTAGTTGAGAATAGGTTGAGCAAGTAAGATACTTCCGATTCAGCTAGAATTGGTCCGATTTGCCTAGAGTAGATCTGATTCAGGTAAAATAGATCCAATTTAGATAAAATAGATCCATTTCAATTAAACTGGGTCCAATTTGGGTGAAATAGGTCCGATTTAGGCAAAATGGATCTGATTTAACTAGAAATCCTACAATAGGTCTAATTCCACTAGAGTAGGTGCGATTCTGCTAGAATAGGTCCGATTCAGCTAGGACAGGTCCTTTTCAGCTAGAATAGATCCGATTCAGTTAGAATAGGTCCAATTCCACCAGAATAGTTCCAGTTCAGCCAAAATAGGTCCAATTTAGCCAAAATAGGTCCGATTCAGCTAAAATAGGTCCGATTCTATTAGAATCGGTCCAACTCTGCTAGAATAGGTCCAATTCTGCTAGAACAGATCCAATTCTGCTAGAATAGGTCCAATTCTGCTAGAATAGGTCCGATTCTGCTAGAATAGGTCCGATTTATCTAGAATATATTCAATTCAGTTACAATAAGTCATATTGAGCTTGAATGGGTCCGATTCAGTAAAGTAGGTCCGAGTCAGTAAAATATGTCTGGTTCAGCGGAAATAGGCCCAACTCAGCTAAAATAGGTTTAATTCTGCTAGAATAGATTTAATTCAGGTAGAATCTGTCCGATTTAGCTAGAATAGGTCTGATTCAGCTAGAATAGTTTCTTTTTTTTCAGCTGGATTAGGTACCTAACCTAACTTCTAGGCACACACATTCTACTTTATTCTCTGGTAGGCCACATACTATGCCGGCACCCTATTTGTCCTTCTCCCCCTTTTTTCTACTTCGAGTATAACGCCTAATGGTGTGTGCACGCAAGGTTTCAAATGGGGTAACAAACAAGTCTAATGATGAGGTTTGTTTGTATGAGCTGGCTTTGGGTTCGGGGCTCTGGGTAGCCCCTGAGTTGGAGGAAATGCCATTCTAAAGGCGGATGAGACCTTTTTGGTCCAACGGCATCCCTGAGAGGAGATGAACAGGCTGGTGCCATAGCTGGGTACTCAGTCTTCCGCAGTCTGCTCCT
>LQNS02007215.1:26218944-26242107 GCA_001587735.2 Parhyale hawaiensis | reverse complement strand
ATACTTTTTGCCAGTATACATAAAGTTTAGCCCGCCAATCAGCATCTACAACTACAATAAATATCTGACCGTTAATGTGAGGGTGGAATATCGATTAATAGTAATGGAATGCTGAATTTGCGTTCAGTGACCTTGAATTGATCGTGGCTTCTGTTTTTGATGCCGTTGGGACAAATAGGCGAATTTGTTTGTGATTTTGATCGTCGATTCTTGTGTTTGTGATCGCTGAAAAGATCGTCGTGTAGACGCGGCTTTAGGCCTATCGCCACAGCCAGGCGGTACTGTGCAGCGCCGCACCAGATGGTGAAACTTTAAATTCACCGGTCACACGTCCATCACCCAGCCAACCCTCAGCGGGGGTTGTGTGCTCCTGCGGTGAGGTTGATAGTAGGTTGCTGTTGCTGACGTGTTATTTTTTCATTTTTATAAGCTTGAAGTCATATAACTTCACACCTACTGCACACAGTGGGTCAAAAAATGCTTCAAATTAAAGAGTAAACCCTCGCGTTAAATACGCTAAAAAGGGAGACTGAAAGGTTAAACGTGAAGACCATGGGATTCTTTCCTTCACGCCGACTTTGAAGACCTAGGTCCTTCTGCAAGTTATCGTGAAGTGTCCTTGTTGCGTCGTTCTGGAGGAGCTCAGGGTGTTTGCTTTTGAGTTCAACGACAGTTAAAGCATGATTTGGAATAACCTCACGCTTGAGAAGCTTATTTATTCTCAGTGTAGTTTTCTTAGGTGAGCCAGAGCCTGACTTCTTCTGTGGCACCGTCCCTTTAGGTCATTTTGTCCCGACCGCTTCAGCTGATAGATTGCCTCTCTTGGTATCCCCAGATCTTTGGCTACGGCAATCACAGAGTCTCCCTTTTCTAGCGTATTTAACGCCAGGGTTTAGTCTTTAATTTGAAGCATTTTTTTGACCCACTGTATGCAGTAGATGTAAAGTTATATGACTTCAAACTTATAAGAAAGAAAAAATAACGCGTCAGCAACAGCAACGCACTATCAACCTCACCGAAGCAGCACACAACCCTCGCTGATGGTTGGCTGGGTGGTGGACGTTTGCTATGAGTCGGCGAAGGGAATGCATCATCACTAACATCTCGCTTTATTATGTCGGGTAGGGCAAACGATATACTAACTCACATTTCTCGTGTAAAGTTTTTTGCCATTGAAGTGTAAAAAATTTTTTTTTTGCCGGCACTGTACTCACATGTGTAGGCTGCTTAGCGCTATGTACGTGCACGCGCTTGTAGTCCCCGTCTCTATACATGCAGTTAGGTATCGGTACAGTGTCTTGTTAGTTTTATGTGAGTGTGAGAGAATGATGCCATACGGAGTCAGTTTAGCGAGGTTTGCACTCCCGTGGCGAATACAAAGCCAATTTTACGCCGAAGATAATCAAAGAAGTTGACCTTCACTTGGTGGGGAAGATGCCGAAGCTCGATTTGTCGGTCGCGCGAGCCTGTGACGTCACGCGAGGCTTTACAGGCGAACACACTCGTTTTTTTCCATTGCGTCTGGGTGCAATGTGCTCTGTTCTACACACAGTGTAGGCTACAGATGCGTAGAAGCAGCAGCTGCATGGGAATAAAAGAAAGCCTGAGTATATGTACATTGTGTAGCTGAGTAGCGGCAGTGTGTTCGAGTATTGGCAGGGCTATAGAGTAAGAAGATAAAAGGTCGGACTCTGACTGCTAGTACCCGAGGATTATCACTCAATGGTTTGTTCCATGAAAAGTAAGACTTAATATATATCTACAAACAACTTATTGATACTGACTCCCACATTTAGCGCCTAGCCTATTACCCTAGAATTCTAACCATTTACAAAAGTAGACTGTCAAGAAAGGGAAATAACTCATTTTTTCACACTGTAACTTCTGGGGCAATTGTGTGTTGGAAACTCCCAACTCCATGAATCCCAAAACCTTCGACACCAACTCTGTAAGCCCTATTCGACTGTGAAAAGAAAAAATAACAACAGTCAATTGGAAACGAAACCCCAAAGCTGCATGGAGTAACTTTAGCCCATTTGCTTCCTTGGAAAAGTACAGTATGCGTATCTCTGAATTACCGTATGTTCAGGTAAAGAAACTATTATCTTCATGGGCTTCCCTGGGGAGCTACGTGGGCTGGACTTCGAGGATCCGTCATCTGCGTTCATCCACCATCTCACCAGCCACGCCCCTCCCAGGTTAGAATGCCGCACACATATTTCTGTTAGCTTTTCCAGTTGTTTTATGTAAACAGGCAGACTGTTCTAACGCTTGAAAATTGCGGTACTATGAAAAATATCGATGTGCATTAGGTCTCGTAGCTGCTTAGCTCTGAAGTGTTGCTTGTTTACTCAGCTCTGGGACGGACATTGGGCATGTTTGGTATGCGCCCGTAGGTCGAAGTAATCCAGTTCGCTAGGCTTTACCTTCTTCGATGTTTGATCTTCAGGTTAATCGAAATTGATAATTCCTGAAACTCTGTCCAGAGTATCGAATTCCAAGCTCATCATTGAAGTTCCTGAAAACTGACAAGTTATCCCTTTACTCTTCAGGGGGCATAGGATGGGCAATAGGGTTAGATTAGTTAAATTCGCCAATCCTATTTCATGGGAGCAGTGACCCCAAGGGGACCCAAGAGGTTACCTCACATTAGTGGCTCATCGGAACGTTTTCAATGATGACTTACTCTCAATGATATCACTTTCCTCTGTTCTTCCTCTTGTTACCCGGCTTGCTGTTCCCATGCGCGTTCATCCTGTGTTGGAATACCCTCTTGCTTGGATTCCCTAATTTTATCGACATACTTCATATCCCTTCCTTCTTCATTTGTGAGATCGCCTTGTACCCCTCACTGTTTGTTGTATAGTGCTGGTGTGTCCAACTCATTCCGGAGAACGAGATCTCTTCTTTGGCAATGCGACTCTTTTCCGGACATCCTTAGTGACAGGCTCACTGCCTATCAAGGACCTACCTATTCTTACTTGAATGAATTAGACTATATCTTTGCAATGTAATATATAACTGTAGATATGAAAAGTTCATTAATCTAATGTTTTAACGCGTCCTTTAATCAGTGTATTGTGTCGAGTCGTAATTTTACCAGATAATAATGTTTACCCTGCAGCGCCCCCGGTTGGCGCGGCGGTGGGGGCGCGGTGTCCCCTGGCGTCCATGACATCGGGCAGCTGGACTACGACTCGGCAGAGCAGTGGCTGTACTGGACGGAGCCTCGGCTACGGGAGGTCCGGCGCATGAAACTCGATGGTTCCAAGCAGACGGAGGTCGTCATCGACACCGGCCTCACGGTTAGTGTCGCCCCCCCCTTCCCTAGGGGCGTGTCGCGGCTGCTCGAGAGAGGGGGTGTGCACAGTTCCTAACTACGACATTTGTAATTTCCAGTATGAATGAAGGATGACTTGTATCTGTTCTTTTCATTGTAGTGGAAATGGAGGCTTAAACTATCCAGTATGACTATTAGTAGCACCCTGACTGGATAGATGCAATCCCTTCATGAATTGGATCATGGCTTCTGTCAGTCACCATCCTCCAATTCATGACAGAATTAAAACTATCCTAGTAAGGAATTTTTTTTTGTGCCGCATCCCTACTTTGACAGGCACCAGGCGCCACGTGTTGCAGCAGTGTGACGTCACTAAGGACAAATGCTCTTTATAGCCTGCACCTGCACTAGATTAGGTGTTGCGCTGCTGACGAAGCTTGGCGCTCACATAAATGTATATTCCGGTTAAAAGTTTGATGTATGAATGAAGTTTGCTAATACAAAGCTGCAGATGTAATCAGCGCAAGATCTTGATAGGTAGTTTTATGAAACGGCACACTATTATTCAAAGGGGCTAATGCTTATGTCAGTTGCAATGGCTTATTCTTCTGTTACTTACGTAATGTGCCCTTTAGTTTCTCTTATGATCAGTGGAAGTAGTTTTATTGATTTACTGTGTCAGAATCAAGACTTGCAAAGAGTGCATAGTCTAGTAACTTGAAGTTTTTTTTTACTACAAAGTACTAGTACTTTACAATGGTCACTAGTAATGTACAGAGCTGGGATTCGGTATTGTTTCTCTACCGTCGTATCGGTATTCGGTAATTGAAAAACGGGTCATTCGGTTCTGTATTTTTGTATTTTTCTAAAAAACTACCGAATGATTCGGTATTTTTTTGGTATTTGGTTCGGTATTATTATTAAAACTTCGGGCCCAAGCCCCCACGGACAGGAAGCATAACTCAAATGAAGCACTTTGCAACACCGGGAAGCCCGAAATGCTGCTAAAAGAAATCCAACAGAAAGCCATTTACAGCTGTCTTAAACGCCTGCAGGCCAACACAACCGAAAGCCGATGCCGGCAATGAGTTCCAAACCCTAACAGACCAAGCACCTAACATTCTCCGACGTGAAAGAGTGCGGACCGACCGCAGCTCGTGTAATTCTCCTTGAGACTTGGAGGGCCGGGACAGAAGAATACAACCAATTCCTCTCATTATTGTACACTTTTTAAAACATACAGCGGTCACCCCCTCTCCTGTGGGATAGTTTCACCAGATCATTATCTGCGCACAGAGCCCAATCTTACTGGAAGCACGTGGCAACAGTTACCTAATATTTGGCTGAAAAGTAAGCTTCTCATCAAGGACACCACCAAGAATCTCCAAGGAACTTGACCCCTGAAACAAAGTGTCATCTATCTCCAGATGTGGATGCTGGGGTACAAGTGTCCGAGACCGACTGACAATCATTGACTTGGTTTTACTGGCATTCAACTGCATAGTCCAGGCCGAGCACTATGCATTATTCAGTGACAAATCCCTATTCAGAGACTGGGCGACAGCATTACGCATACAGGGAAGCAGGTATCACTGCTCTCGAAGTGGATCATCGGCATAGTTGAGCATCATGTTTTCCAGCGAAGAGAAAATATCACTAGTATATAGAACGAACAACAGCGGGCCAAGCACGCTACCCTGAGAGACGCCAGACTCTACCGTGACTGAGGCACTCAAAACGCCGTCGACCGACACACTCTGCGTTCGCTTAGAAACAAAATCACGAATGATTGACAGAACCCTACCAACCGACTCGAGCTTGTATAATAGACCCTTGTTGTTGACCCTGTCAAACGCCGAGTTAAAGTCCAGCTGTACAAGGCGTGCCTCAGACCGATAATCCAGCGCAGACTGTAAATGGTGTGGCACCGATAACAAGGCGTCACAACAACCCATACCAGTTCTATATGCAAACTGACCAGCAGGCAGCAAACCCATAACCGCAGTAAAACTACCAAGCGTACAAGCGACCAATTTCTCGGATAGTTTCAATAAAATGAGCGTCAGCGTAATGGGCCGGTAGTTGGCGATATGGGGCGACACTGGACCCTCTGGAATGGGAGTAATATTCCCAGTATGCCAGCACCGGGGAATATTTCCTAACCGTATCAGGCGCCGAAAGATCACTGCTAGCTTAGGAGCAAGTACGCCAGCAAGCTGCTTATAAAAAAGGAAACATGCCCACCGGGCACGTAGATTTAAAAAAAAAAAACTACTTTCATATATATGTATATTTGTATTAGGGTGATGCAATCTGCAATAATGTTCCAGAACTCATCAGAAAACGCGATGATTCATCGTTTATAGTTATTTATTTGTAATGATAATTCATAAATAAACTTTATATTATTTCAAATCTGCAAACAATGGTAAACACAGTATTGAAGCTTTGAGAGTAAAATTATTCTACAAGAAAAAGTAACAGTTTCAACAGAATAAATCTGCAAGAATGTTCCAGAATCCTCAGAAAATGGGCTAATGCATTGCTCTTGCTTATTTATGTCAAATAATGAATTCATAAATCAAAATAAATGAACTTCATAATAGATCCACCTAGTTCAATTATAATAGAAGCATCTTCAATATCATCTTCGGCAACTAGCTGTTTTTTCAGCAACAACTCCTACAATGAGGCATGTTGGCGAGGTTGTATAGAATCTTGCTGGATCCATTGTTTACATGAAAGTTTTGACGAAACAGCCCACTGTATTACACGAAGGACACTAGAAAATTTACTCGTATCGCCTTATAAAAGAATGTTTTTCATATGAGTTTTTTCAAAGGAATGCTGAAACGTTTTTACACGTGCATGAAGTATTGTGGCACTCTATATTAACGATTAGCAAAGAAAGTAACAGAAATATGCGGAGTGTATGATCACTCACTGGCAGTTCACGCTGCACTAAGTTTGGAAGGACGTTCCCCTTGAGTGAGCGAAACATTATGACACAGTAAGCCCAATTCTCACAGCGCAACATCTCTTCTCTTCAATGGAGTGCAGTACAGCGTGAAAAAGCTGAACTGAACATAAATCAATGGGATTTTCCTAATGTCTTTCAGAAAAGACAGTGGGTCTTACAGGGCTAAGAAGCTTCTTTTGTCGGTCCGGGAAATTCAAAAGTGCCGAAAAAAGTCATTCGGTATATCCATTCGGTATCGGTAGAAGATTCAGAAAAGATTCGGTATTTCGGTAGATGAAAATACCGCCGGTACTACCGAAATACCAAATTGCATTCGTTAGTCCTAGCTCTGGTAATGTAGTAATTGTCGAAAGTAGTGGCACCTGGTATTGAGATAGTATATAATGTATATCCGTATAATTGCCAGTGATATTACAATTCCGAATATGGCTTTTATTTCTTCCTCTGTAAAAATCTCCGTTGTCACTGATTAGCAGGGAGGCTGAAACCTGGACATTACCTGATCCCCATCTTATTCACGGTTTGCTACTTTGCTGTAAGGACTCTTTCTCGTATGGGAATGCAGTAAGAGAAAAAGCTTTTGTAGCGAAACGGCACTGCCTGAGTTAGCTGAGGTTAATTGTCTCCATGACCGTTTCCCTCTCCACAGAATCCCCGGGGACTTGCGATCGACTGGGTTTCCGGCAACATGTTCATTGGCCAGTCGATGCACGTCATCGACGATCCCAGCGTCCCTCCAACCAATGAATCAGACACGGATGTGAACGGATCGGGCCACATCAGCGTGTGCAAGCTCGACGGATCATTCCTGCATGTTCTGAAGAACGTCACGGTCACTTGCGTTCCTTCCCTCGCGGTCGATCCATTCCTCGGTGTCGTCTATTTCATCGATGTTGAAAAGCGCGGTGAAAATGAACTCAGGTACAAAATTGGCGGATTTGATATGACCGGAAAGAGCTTCTTAATTGCAGATAGCTCCGAGTCGGATAACGTACGGCGCCCGGCACATCTCGCCGTGGATTTTTCCACTAAACGGATTTATTGGATTGATACCGAAACGAGCCTTGTATCTTATTACCAACATGTAGATAAATCGACAGGCTTTCTTCGTGGCGTAAGTGGTGATGGAAGCGCTCGTTATTTTGGCCTCTCAGTTCACCAGTCATATTTGTATTACGGTGTCAACGAAACGTTGTACAGACGCCCAACCGCTGGTGCTGGGTCTCCTGAGGTCATTACAGCAGATGCGGCAGAGGCTTCCAGCGTGCTTGTCTACAGCCGCCGTCCGCCCGGCGGCAACAGCTGCAGCGGTAACTCGTGTGCGCATCTCTGCCTCCCGACGCCACAGGGCAGTCCTGAGTGCGTCTGCGCCGAGGGGTATTCCCGAGATCCAGGAGATCCCTCGGTGTGCGTTGCTGCGGACCAGGTCCTGGTGTACGCATCTCAGAAAGGACTCTCAGGCTTCATATTGCAGCCCGAGGGACGGTTTGAACTTGGTGGACTGCCTGTCATTTCACGCCTAGGAGCACTGAGCGCAGTGAGCGCCGATGTCAGGAGAAACGTCCTGGTTATCGCAGACAGCGACGCTGGCACCGTGACGCAGATGTGGCGGGACGGCACAAACCTCAAGACGCTGGTGTCGGGGGCGTCAGTTTATGGACTCGCCGTTGATTGGATAGCTGGCAACGTGTACTGGTCCAGCAGTGACAGCATATCTGTGTGCCGTCTCAACGATACCCGACAGCACGTTCTACTGCACGGGCTCTCTAACCCAAAGAACCTCGCACTTCATCCCGCTAAGGGCAAACTCTTTTGGACTGAAACTGGCAGCGAGGCAGGGATCTTTAGCTCGCTCCTGGATGGCTCTGACAAAAGGCAAATTGTCCCGTTGGCGAGTGCAATCGGTGGAGTTACTGTCGATTTCATACGCCATCTTCTTTACTGGAGCGACTCCAGCAACAAGCGAATTCAGAGCTCCAAGTTGGACGGCAGCAATATCGTTACAGTTGTGGACTCTCTGTCTGGTACTCCCACCGCTCTTGCTGTTAACGACCGCAACCTTTACTTCGTCTTGAGTGGCTACGTCAACTATGAAAGTAGCATCAACTTTGTGTCTGTGGCTCCCTCGACATCGTTCCCTCGCGGCGTTACGCAACTGTACAAGGCGGACATGGACCTGGTCAAATCTTTAAGCGTGCTCAGCAAGTCCCAGAACACGGAGTACAACAGCTGTGCCGATAGCAATGGGGGATGCCAAGACCTTTGCCTATTCAACGGCGAGGGACAACAGTGCCGCTGCTTCCACGCCGCCCTCGCTGCTGACCTGCGCAGCTGTGAGGCGCACACGTCCTACCTTCTGTACAGTGACGGTGCGAAAGTGTTGAGTCTGCACCTCTACGATGATACTGACGTGAACCCACCTACGCAGCAGCTCAACGTTACCGCTCGCGCCCTGGCAGTGGACTATCCTCTCTCTAGACTTTATTATTCCGATATTTCCCAGGGCGCCATCAGAAGTGTCCACTTCAATGGCACTGATGATAAGCTGTTTGTTAGCGGCCAGAGGACCATCGGTGGCATTGCTCTGGACCCCGTCGAGCGTCGGCTTTATTGGACAAGCTTATCCACCGCCACCGTTAAGATGGCTCGCGTGGACGCCTCTTCTGGCAACTTTGGTGGCCTGGATGGTCCCAGGGTAATTCATCAAGTAGTCCAGCTGGACAAAACAACAAGCTTGCCCAGTAACATTGCTCTTGACCATTGCCACCGCAACATCTACTGGAGCAACATGCATCTTAGCCGACCCAGCATCCAGCGTGCCGATTACGACGGTGCTGAAGTAACCACCGTGGTTGACTTCCTGATCGTCATACCCAACACCCTCGTTGTAGATTCTCAGGATGGGAAGCTCTATTGGGGAGACACCGTCTTGAAGAGAATTGAAAGCTGCAACCTCGACGGCACACATAGGCGGGAACTGCCAATGCTGCAGCATTCCGTCGCCCATCCTTTTGACCTTCGGGTGCTTGGTAATGACCTCTTCTGGGGTGATGTTGCCCTGCGGTCCATATACCGCACAGATAAGTACACCGGTCAGACGACGCTCCTTAAGCGATACCCAGGCGAGCTTGTGTCTCTGGCAGTTGTTGCCAATTTGAACCTCACTTGCCAGGACACGTGTCCCGTGCACCACCCTTGCTCGGATGCGTGTCAGTTGGACGTACGCACAGGGCTGCCCGTATGTTCCTGCTACCCTGGTAGGGTGTGGGACTCGTCTGGCGCGACAACCTGCCAGGAATGCAGGCCGGATCAAATCAACTGCGGTTCTGCTTACTGCATACCGTACGAGCAAACTTGCGATGGTGTCGCCCAGTGCCACGATGCGAGCGATGAGGACCAGCATTATTGCTCCACCAGAGAGTGTCGCGACGGTTTCTTTTCCTGTGGGTCTGGTCACTGCATTGCCCAGTCCCGTGTGTGCGACCAGGTCCACGACTGCCTCGACTTTAGGGATGAACGCAACTGCTCGTGTGACACTAGCACAGGACACTTCCTCTGTCCTGACATCGAGATCTGTCTGCCTCCTGAGCTGCGCTGCAACGGGCAGCCCGATTGCCCCGATGTCTCCGATGAGATCGGCTGCCCGCCTGTCAACTGCTCCGCTGTAACGGTTGATGGCTCGGGCAAAGACCTGGTCCAGTGCGTCAACACCACGCGCTGCATCAGCCCGTCCTGGCGCTGTGACGGCTCCAACGACTGCTGGGACAACTCGGATGAGCGCAACTGCGATCACCAGCCGAGCTCCCCCAGCGCCCGCCTGGAAACTTGCGAACCGAACTACCACCGCTGCCGCAGCGGCCTTTGTATCCCGTCGATGTTCGTGTGCGACTTCGAAGACGATTGCGGCGATGGCTTCCTTCACACGCCATCCAGTGACGAAACGAACTGCAACAGGACCTGCTCGGATGCTGAGTTCCTTTGCGGCGACGGGTACTGCATTATGAAGTTCTGGCAGTGCGATGGTTCTGCCGAGTGCCGCGACGGAAGCGACGAGCTCGACTGCAACAGCACCCGAGCGTGCAACGAGGGCTGGGTGCGCTGCAACGTCACCAAGCGCTGCATCCCTCCTGAGTGGGTCTGCGATGGGGACGATGATTGTGGTGGCCCCCATCCTCCAGAGGACGAGCCTGAGGGATGTGCTCCTCTGGCTCTCCTGATCATGCCCGAAGACTCAGAAGATGACAGCCCACCCCAGGGCTCCAGGCAATCGCATCAAGAGGAAGAAGTCGTCCCTGTTTCCTGCAGTCCAGGTCAATTTGCCTGCCCTTTCTTCTCAATGACCCAGTACCTGTGCGTCGCCATGACCTTCTTCTGTGACGGGAAGGTGCACTGCCTGGACGGCAGCGACGAGCCCTCCCACTGCACCGTGCACACCTGCCCCGAGTCCCACCAGTTCCGGTGCCGCAACAACAACTGCATCTCCAACCAGGCCGTGTGCGACGAGGATAACGACTGCGGCGACTTCTCCGACGAGGAAAACTGCCGTGAGTACAGCACATTTCTGATATTTTTGTCGTTCGCAGCTGTGGTTCCTTGATTTTTTTTTTCCAGCCCGTTACTTCGTGACTTCCAGGTAGGTTTGTGTCTATCTCTCATACACGCACACATACACATGTCAGAATGGACTTTATATTTTAGATTTATTTAGTTTTATTTAGCTGCTCCTGATGCTGTAGAGCCGCACCCCTACCTCCCGCACTTCTCCCATTACTCTTGTTTTTTTTTTTGTGTCATTTCTTCGATGTCTGTACTGCCTGCTGTTGGAACCACGTATTTACGCGACGGAAAAAGCATCGACGTTCGTGCATCACTTTTTTTCTCCAACCGTCTATAAGTTTTCATGCGTAGTTGCCGCGCCTGAGTTTCCGTCCATCACTGTCGCAGCTGGCATCGCATCTTTGATGGTTCAACGTGCCAACTGAAGTGTTACATTGACGTACATATCAGTGTGACGTTGAGGTACTTACGTCTTCGCGTGATATTTGACTGCCTTTATTGCTATTGGGAACCATTGCACTGCTTGCCAATGAACGAGCGGAAGGAAGGATCGTACAGCTCAAGAAGCTTCAAGTCGAGCGCGCTCATCTCTTTTCATTATTGTAAATAGTAATTGATGGTATCATTTATAACTAACCCAAGTATGATCGGTGAAAGATCGTCGCAAATTCTTCACCGTCATTTTTAACAGCTGGGGGGGGGGGAGAGATACTATAACTGTACCGCACGTCAGCTCTTACCTGAGGGTTGGGAACTCGAGGAAATGGCTGGACTCAAGCGGCTGGAGCTGGAAGCTGGCTAACAGGAGCGCTCAGAGATGCAGTAACCACTGAATAGATTAAATTCAGTCCAGACGAGTGGTGCAAATTCCCTAAACTCTGGTGACTTGGCGCGTGTTGCCTACCGAAACTGTATCATTGGCGCCCTCTTTCCCGCTATCTAATACAGTCAATTTCCGCATAATGGGACCATCAGTTGACATGACCAGTAGCGTAGTGTGACCAGTTCTACTGGAAGAGAATCAGACGCTATGTATTACACACAAAAGTAGCTTCGTTTATTGTTGCCAGCGTTCCCTTTGTAATTATTTTAATTACTAATCTTGCATCTAGTCGGCGCGTAAAACATTGATAATGAAGTATTTATTAAATTGTGTTAAACTGTTTCCTATTAAGAGGTATCTCAATAATGTAGGAAAAATGGTACCGTATTTAATTTTAATGTTTGGGAATAGGCCTGTTAGTCAACGTGGGAATGGGCCTGTTGGTCCGTCTACTGCCAGCTATCTAGACTAATTTTGAAAATTTACGAGAATGCTAAATTTCCTCTCAACAGGTTGTGTGAGCATCACCTATTTATCGCCAGCTTAGCTATTCAAGTTTCACAAAATGCGTGTCCACCTATTTAGTGCCCGTAAATTATTTTTGCTTGTTTATTTATCTGCGTAGCTGCAAACAGGGAGAAAAATCATATTTAGCAAGAAAGTGTGCTTATTATCTAACACCTTAGCCCAGATTTCCTGCACGTTGTTAATGTAGGTTATTATGACCCGCCGATTAAAGCGGCCAAACCGTATTACCCGGTGTGGTCGGATTAAGCGCTATCGACTACTGCATGAAAGCGCAACGTGCCGACGAACGAACGGAAAAATGAAGCCATAAGCAGAATAATGCTACTTATTTTGCCTCCAGTGCTATATCGCCATCTGCCGCAGTGTTCGTTCTCTAGTTCAGTGACCTCATCAAAGCCAGAATTGAGTAATAATTTACTTTATGGTTTCAGTTGGGGAAGGAGCTGATGCGCGTTCTTGTTATAGTACCGCTTTTGTTTCGTGCCGCCACTAGTTTACTGTACAATGTTGCCGGTCCCAGACGTCATAAGCGTGTGCTGCTGAAGTCTTCCTTTATGCAAATCGCTTCATAATATGTTCTTCAAGTGGGCCAAATTTGGTGCTTTTATCACAAAATACACATTAGGTTAGATATGCTGCCCCTCGATATCAGTACCTATTGCATGTGTTAAACGGTTCGTGATATCTCTTTACTAACGTCTTAAGTTTCTACCTTGCCTGAACTTTTCTTTTCAGATATTCACTAATTATGCCAGGCAAAAATCATTTTAAGCTTCAGTGATGTTCATTGCCAAATTTGAATGAATGGTTGGTCCCAGGGAGCACAGACTTCGGTGGCAAATGCAATGTATGTGCAAAGGAGTTTAATGTTGAAGGTGGGAGCATATCGCCGGTGCCATCCCATGCAAGAGGAAAGTCTCATTTGGCTGCCGTGAAGGAACGATTACGCAACTAGACATTTGAAACATCTTTAGCAAGTCAGGTTCAGCATCAACACCTCCTGTTGTGCCCTTACGTGAAGTTGCCGCTGAAGATGAACAGAGGGAACACCGTCAGCTATCAGTGCATGCTCACACTCAGGAAGTGAGAGACTCCATTACCATGTTGTGGAAACTCATAGCTCTCTCAGATCCACAGACAACTGCACTCAGATGTTTCAAGTCATGTTTCCGGACAGCGAAATATCTAAGGGCTTTAAATGGGAAACGACTAGGTAGGCTACATCGTAAGTTTTGGCTTAGGCGACTACTACTAAGAACAGGCTATGGAGGTTGTTTGCAAGACAGATCAGTGTGTGGGACAGTTCGATGAGCCGCTCAACAAAGTTGCTCAGCGGTGTCAAATGGATCTCCACGTCCGTTATATTGATGATGATGGCTTAGTCACCACAATATAGATCGGGTCCCTATTTCTTGGTTGCGCAACGGCTGTCAACTTGCCGGAGGCTTTGAAGGATTGCCTGCCTACTGGTACTCAGTTAGAGAAGGTTGTTCAGCTTGGAATGGATGGTCCTTCGGTGAACTGGAAGTTGTTCAGTCTTGTTGAGGAGGAACTCTTAAAGAAGGACAAAAAGCTGTTACATATTGGGTCGTGCGGTTTTCATGTCGTACATAAGCATGCTAAACTGGCTTCAGTAATGGGACATCCAGAGATTCCTCCGTGCCTGCTGCTACATCTTCAAGAACTCTCCTGCTCGTTGTGCCGAATTCATTAGAGTAACTGACTCACACATCATTCCTATGAAGTTTGTAGGAATTCGCTGGCTAGAGAATGGTGTTGTGGTGGCGAGAGCTATTGCATTTCTGCCATCCTTGGAGAAGTTTGTTTATGCTGCGAAATCCAAGGAGATCTTGACTACAACTTCCAAAAGTTTGTCATTCGTCATTCAGTCATTTGAGAACCTTCCTCTTCTGCGAGCAAGACTAGAACTCTTCTCGTTACTTGCAACCGAGCTGGAGCCCTTCCTTCGACAGTTCCAAAGCAGTGCCCCTCTGGCGCCAATGTTGTATGAGCAACTACGGGCACTCTTCAGGAGCTCATCAAAAGGTTTGTAGATCCTATTGTTGTGAAGGCAGCCAGAACTGGCAAGGAACTCCTAAAAATTGACATGGATAAAAATGCAAATATCAAATCAAATTTTGAAATTGACGGTGGATTTTGAGCCAAGAGAGAGAGCACTTCATGGGACATCTCAACCCAACCAATCTCAGAGGGATCTCATTCGATTTTTGTTTTGTGGTTTTTATTTTATGAAATAAAAAAAACAGGCCCCATACAAAGGAAGATTTTCACTATGTACTTGAATAATTATATGAATTTTGAAAATATTTTAAGTGAAATTTTGATTTAATTGCTCAACTTTTCATGATCGGTCTTTTACATTTTTCTTGAGTGGCAACAGTAAGTTTCAATGATCCATTATTACCGATTTCTTGGTCTTAGTCAACATCTTTCTTCAACTGGCTTGCAGGTGCCACCAATAATAAAATTATTATTTGCGGTTTTTATGGTTTCCATTGTTTTTGAAACTACAGTATTCTCAAAACCTCTATAAATATATCGAATATCGATTTTTTGATTTTTTTTTTTTTGCTGGAAAACCCCTGCAATCTTAAACCTGAAGCTTGTCACCACCACATTTGAATGCCCAACATTGCGTGAATGTGCATTATCTGTGTCTCATGTATTTACATCCTTTTATGGAAATTATAAAAACGAGTTTGATATTTTATAATTTGAGGGGACCATCGGGTAAAAAAATCGGGTCCCCTTAAGTATTGTTCTCATAGGAACGCATTAAAGAAAAAGTGCTAAAGTTTCATCTCCATGGGTGCTAAAAAGAATGCTAAGATTGAAGATGCGTGCATTTTAGTAGACACCCTGTACAACACCCACGTGCATGGGTTCCCCCATTTTCTCAGCTTTCTACTTATCTCTTGCACTTCCACTACGAAATTCCATCGGCCGCGGCCGGGGAAGCCTAAATTCGTATCATATTTATGTCCATCGTGTTCTACGCACTACACGTGCATGCGGCACCCCGTGTGCGGGTGTTATACGCAGTACACATGCATGCGGCACCTCGTGTGCGGGTGTTATACGCTGTACACGTGCATGTGGCACCCCGTGTGCGGTTGGCACGTAGCCCGCACGCACGTCTGGCCCTCAGTGTTGATGCCTGTGTTCAACAGACAGCTTCCCGCGCTACTGCGCAGTTACCCTCGTCTTTTCCTTCGTTTCTACGCATTATATTCTCCGATCCTTCGCATAGCGTGGAATTCGTTTCCGTGATCCGTGTACGGCAGTGTAGATCTGCTAACGTGCAAGTCGATATCGAATCATATTTAATGAGTTGTTTTTCTCAACATCATTTAAAAGAAAAAAAAGGTGTCTTGTGACTGTAGGATGCCCAACATGTGTTCCACCCGATGATGGCCAGCCTTGTACTTGCAATGATACTGTAAATAAATAATAACACTAAAATATTCTACTGTGCTTTTGAGCTATTCTTCCCGCATGAACTCTTGTACCATGCCGCCGGTGAACCGGCAAACTCGTGTACCGTGTGCGTATCTCGGAGCGCGGTTGTGAATGTTTTGATTTGCTCGCCATGCTGTGCATCTGTGTTCGTTACGTAGAAATCAACGTCTCTGTTGGAGAAAATGTGCGGTTGACCAATATAGCGATAGGCGCGCCTTTGAATTGTACTTGTACACCATCTGCTCTGTCTCCGAAAATGTTTGTTTTCATCGTGGGTTTGACGGAAACAGGGTTGGCAAAAACCATGTTTTTTTTCTGTTGAAACTAGAAGCCATGTTTTTTAGTTAAAACCAAAACAATTATTTTTGTGGTTTATCTGCTTTTCTGTATTATTTTTTTTTAGTACTAGGAATTTTATCCCACATTTGAAGGGTTTTCTGCTTTGTAAACATGTACTATAGTTAGCTAATCATCAACTATGTTATACTCGCTTGAGCTCAACTGCCTATTGTAGAAGAATAATTCTAAGGTAAGGGGTCAAGAAGAAGTAGTTGGCCGAGTACCTGTATTTGTAATGGCTACATTTAATATCCAAACTGCAGAGATACTATGATTTATAATTTTTGCAATATTATATCCTTTGAAAAATTTGAAACCACTTCAAGTTAAAAATGCAACTTGACAGCAGTAGCAAGGTATTAGCTAATTGATAAGAGAGTGATGAGCTTAAGAAAGTGATAAAGCTATAAAATCCTTTGAAAAAATTAGAAACACTTCAAAATACAAAGACATCTTGATAGAAATAGCTCGCTAATAGCTAATTAAAAGAAGAGTATTGAACTAAAGAAAATGAAATAGCCATATGCCTACATCCTTCTCCTGAGCTCGCTAGCTATCTAATAGCAACTTTAACTACTATTTCTAATTTTCAGTAGCTTCTAGCTTACCAGAACATGATTAGACTTGCATCTCTGAAATGAAGTAACACAAAATTCAATAAGTTATAGGTTTTTAATATTAATAAACATAAGCATAGTTGACCCTAACTGTCTTAACAGTCAAACGGACTCCTCAATAGAAACACATTAACTCATCCTTTCAGTTGTGTGACTATAATTTGATACCGTCTAGCAGTATAACTGTTCATTTTACATTGTTTTTGAATAAAAACCAAAAAAAGTTGAATAGAAAAAATTTTTTTTGGGTTGGTTTTTTTTTGGGTTGGTTTAAACCATGGTTTTTTATTTGGTTTAAACCAGTCAACCCTGGACGGAAATACCGGTTGATGTACCGTAGGTGTATCTCAAGTGTCCTGTTGCAAAAGTGTGTGTCTGAGAGCAAGTTTGCGACGGACACGCAGATGGTCCTTGGTAGTACCCCGCACGTCCGGTTGCACAGTATGTATCTCTACATATTGGTGATAGTCCCACCGATATACCTTTGATGTGTCCCAAGTTGTGGGTCAGAGAAAGTACTTTGGTGCTCGCAGATCTATAGCCGTATCTCAAGACCTCATTTGCAGTATGCTTTCACCTGAGGTCCTATGAAGTATTCTCTTTACTGCTCTTCTGGCTATGATTTTTTAGATAGTCTCTGCTCAGCCTTAGACCCTGTAGCTTCCCTTCTCGTGCCCTGTCATCTGTGCTGAGATTCATCTTCAAACTCCCGTCGAACAGACGTATCGCAGTCACAACCGTGTTTGGGCTTCTGTAACCCGAAAAACGTCTGCTGTGACCGGATGAGAAATAGATGAGGTTGCTCTGTAACCGAGCGGTTACGGGTTGCGGCGCGATTATGAGTGACCGGCAACCCTGGCGCAACCCTACCTAAATTTGAGGCCGCCGCGCAGAAACTGAATTGCGGTTTTAGCTTCTGCGACGGCCATGATTGTTGGGAGGGTGGGGTTGTGAGTGCAGTGCGACACACATCTTCCCCTTATTTTTTAGTGAAGTCAATGTGCGCGTTGTATGGGTCACATTTTGGATGTGTGAATGTTTCTGTGTGCTGCCTCTCTCGAGCTCAGAGTCTGTTTGTCTATGGTTTTGGCAGGCTGTGCTGTGTTGCGGGTTATGGGTTTTCGCGATGGTTCTAGTGTTGGTTAGTGAACATCTCACTAAATGCTATGTTCTTGTCGGCGATGCTTAGCTGCTGTAGGGCCGACGTCGCGAGTGCGCACAGAGATTGCATTGACCCCAGTCCCGTTATTTTATAAACAAAATGTGAATAACTCCCTGTACCAAATGAAAAATTCAGAGGCGATTCTTCATTGCAGCCCTTGCAGCTGTCGGACAAATGCCACTGATTTTCCGATAGGTTATGGGAGAAATTTTTGATGCGTCTCTACATGTATGTACTAACTCCAATATCTCTCGGGTTTATTCTATCAGGTTGGTGCAAAAGTAACGTCCGATTTCCAGTATAATTTTTTCAGACCTAATTTATTAATTTTTCAGCCTCATCTTGCGGATGTAAAGTAACTCTGTGTTTAATTTGTATCTTTTTCTTTGAGATTACGTTTGCCTATATTATGTTCAAAAACGTAATCCCACTTAACGGTCACGTAAGAGACGGTGTAGCTACTCGACGAATTTCATGAAGTTAATTGTTGCTGCAGCAAATTCTATTTAGAACACTAACGAGGTTGATGTAGTGAATGGAAGAAGTTGCAGCAGGTGGCTTTCTCGCTCCCCAAGTGGTGAGTGATGCAACTTTGAAAGAAAAGTAAAAAATATATAAAAAACATGATTCCGCATTATTGAAAGCTTTTGTTTTAGAGAACCCTACTATTACCCCTAAGTAACTTACAGAAGACCTGAATGTAGACCGTTCCACCGTTGTACGCCAACTAAAACATTTTTTGCCTTGTATATTTTTTTAATCGGACATTACTTTCGCAGCAACCTGATACTTATGCTTCGGGCTTCCCACGATAAGTCTGATATTATTTCGGCGGATATTATTGCTGCAATTTTTATTATTCAGTGAGCTGTTTGGGTTTCAGGAATGTTATTTGCTAGTTATCGTCATATTTGATGCTCTTTGACAAGCTGTGTTCAAAATAAATTCCGTTTGGATAATCGTTTCGAACTCTGTCTTTAGCCCCATCAACATTAGGGAGCTCATCTCGTGTTCCTGGTCGATTTTTGGCCAATTTTAAGTATCGAAAATTTACAGGGATTCTCGGAAAACTTTTTCAAAAAATACCGCGGAAATTCGTTTTTGACACTTAGTGAAGTTGCCGGGGCTATGCAGCTGTTTCATCACAATAAGCTAGTCATGGGAAGAGGAGTTAAGGTTACAAGGTTACTTTCTTAGCGAAACAGTCGCAATATCTCGTTTTTTTCGGTGTGGTATATCCTGAAAACTTCCGCTATGTGATGACCTGGTGACAAGATTAATGGTTACATAGATTAGCGCATTTCAGCTGAAGATTCATCAAGTTTGCACCACGTCTTATTATTATTGTTCCTGGTGATTTAATTAAACAGCTACTGGGAACTTTGTCCAACTCTAACGTTCGTTTTCCCGTTGTGAGTTATTAAAAAACACCAAGTGCCTTCAAATAGAATGGCTCAGCGTTGAACTGTCGATGTAGCGGGTGGCCTGACGCTAAACTCGCCATTCTGTGTACTTTCATCACTGTGCGTGCGTTCAAGTAAGCTTTCTTGCCGCGTCAAAACCACGAGAAGCACTACAATATGCACTACCGGGACCTAACCTAGCTTAACTTAACCATACCTAACCTTGCCTAACGTAACCCAACCTAACCTTACCTAACCTAACGTAACCCAACATAACCTTACCTTACCTAACGTAACCTAACCTAACCTTACCTAACCTAATCTGCGATACAGCGAGCAGCACAGCACTCGAACTTGAACGCCGCCCGCACGCACAGTGACGAGCGTTCGTAAAACCGTCGCTAACGTACATAGCGTTTGGCGAGTTCGGCCGCTGTGGTAGCAGGTGTTACAGTGGTTCTCACAGTTGAAGCACGGCGATGGTACTTCTGTATACACTGCACATTTTACAGTGGGTACCTCGCTTACTGAAAAACTCAGGTGTCGACACTACTGTCGACCTTTAAATGAAGTACAGGTGGTGTTCTGGAAGCCACTCGATGGGCAAAGAGGTTTAACCTGAGGGCTAAACTTCGTGGTCATTGGGAGGGCCAGCTGCGGGTTGTCTCCGCAGTGCATGTAGCCGTGGGAAGTTCAAACTTCTAAACACGGGCATTAGAATTAGTCGATTATGAGAAAAATGTTTTTCCGTGGTATATATATTTTACTACTTTGAGATTACGACCCCAGGGGCAAACCCGAGTACATTTTCCGCAGGATATGTTGCATCTGGCCGCAATTCCTGCTGACGAGGTTAGTTTTGTAAAGTTAGGCAGGTTCTCTACTTCCTTTTCTGTTCCGCGAGGTGGGCTGTCGATCGAGATAGCGCACCTAGTCCGTGGGTCTTCTCTCAAGTCTCTCGTGTGGAAGGCCGGGAAAGAGGCCGACTACTCGGGTGTCTCCTATCATGCTTTGCGCCTTGTTTCCTGCCCGTAGTAGCGCACGTAGGCCACGCGACAAATTATGTAGAATTTGAATACTACACACTCATCTGTGTTGGAACGCCTGAGTTGCGGCTACGGAGGTTAAACAAAGTTTATAATAATGATAACAATAATCATAATAATGCTTTGAGATATTAGTCTTTCTTGTCTAGTAGGATATGCGTTTGTTAAAATATCAATGTACGCACAAATTACTTCAATTGTTCTGACTCTAAAGAGGCAATTGTTGAATAATGGACTTTTAGTGTAGAACTTTTACTGAAAACGAAAGCAGCAAAATATGTATACAATTTCTTGCATGCGGCAGTGTGTAACAATTCAATCACACAAGGAAAGCGGTCAATGATAGATCAGTAATTATATTTCAACTTGAATTTTGACTATGAATACGATTAATACAGAGGACTATTTTATATCTTAGGTACCGTATGTCTCACTTTCAGGTAGTTGTATACTACGAATACGAAGAACTGAACTAGACAGTGCTTGCCACTCATATATAGATTTCATACTCGTACTTGCTCATGCCTTATTCTGTTCTCCCTCTTCTTTCCTCACTGCTGTTCCCATGCGCGTTGATCCTGTGTGGGAACACCTTCGTGCATGGGTTCCCCATTTTTATATTTCTATCGGCATACGATATGTCCCTTGCTCTTTCCTGTGTGATATCGTCCTGCTCGGAAACGGAGGCTTAAACTTCATGACTATAACTAACTCATAGATATTGCTGCCGCTGGTCGCCGTGAGTGTTTCAGTTTTGCTAATACATTTTATCTTCTAAGAGACTAAATATAAATTGTTAGTACGTTGATAACTAGTTTGTTAGTACCAAAGGGAGCATGATATTCATTCCCGCACAAGGCAGTAGATCATAGTTTCCTTTGTACAATGAAAAATAACAATCTTACAAAATTTCCCGGGATTGTAAACCCCAGTCCACACTACCCCAGAAACGTGTTCACGCTGTTAGCGTTTTCGCAGATCACCGCGAATTTCACTCTGCAAATCGTAACTCTGTCTTTGTTGACTCTTTCCAACTTGGATAATTTTGCACGATTTCGGCTACGATTAGTGCCAGGTTCAAGCGCTAAGCTTTTGTTCTTCGTACGCGGTACAAAGAAATGAAACCTTCACTTGTGTTTTTGTTTTCTTATGAACATTGGAAAAGTACTCAGCTTTTAGGAGTTCTATTGCACTGCAAGTTTGAAGACCCAAACTGTATTAGTGACACTTTTTGAGCAAACTGGCGCGGCGCAAACATTTTATCACCTTGAGTGGACTACTAGTTGTGTTTGAAAGGAAGAATATAAAATGCTTGGAACATTTTTCCTTTTCGTACCGGAAACAAAAGACTGTCAAGTGAACCACACCCTTTAAGTTAGATTCACGTGACAGTCTTTTGAATGAGTTCTCTCTGATAGTCGTCCTAATGGTTAGCCTTGAACGTGTAAACATCAGTATGAGTTGCTTTCAAGAGGGCGGAGTTTGAACACCACCCTCTCTGACCGCATAGAGGAAATAGTAATGGCGTTTGATCCTGCAGGCAAGTATCGCAGGCCCTGGTCCACGTTACCACCTAAGTGGGGCCGCGCCACAATCGGACCATAATCCTGAAGGGATCCAAAAGGGGAGGGTTTGAGTGAAGTGCAGTGGGCCACGCCGAACCCACACGACGGAACTCGCCCGCGCCCTTCCCCCCACGCTCTCCAGCAACCCACCAAGCAAGGCAGGAGCCGCCGCTCCGACCCGACGTTGCCGGGTGCCCGGAACAGCAAGGCGCGCCCCGGCTAAGGCCGAGAAAGAAAGCAAGTGCGGACGCCCCCCACCGCTCGGAACCGGCACCAAACTGCACCATTCCGTGCTGCATTTGGGGAAATTGCGGTCAATGCATCAACTTAGGTACCGTTGCAGGTCAAATTATCAAGGAAAGTGGCCATTAAGCAACAAGTTACGTTTGCTCTAGCCCGTGGGAGGTGAGGCTTATAATATAAGCTAGTGGTCCCGCGCGTGAAAAAATTCAAACAATAATCGATATTTTTTTCTTAATATAGGCCGTTGTGGAATCTTCTCTTCTCTGACTTGCTTCATTTCTTCATTGATCCTTTGTCGTGCTTTCAACCTTAGGGCTTTTTTCTCTGACTTGTTTCCTCATTCTCCCGCTCACGCTTAGCTCTCATTCACTTCTGTAACCTTTCTGCTTCGAGTCTTTCTTGACTGTATCGTATAGACGATTCATCTCTCTCCATGCATTCGTAGAATGTCTTCGATCTTGAGACTGTATTAGTTTCGTACTACTTATACGTTCCCTATCTTCCTTCTTGATTAGGCGTGCGTTTTCAATAGTGAGAGCAAAAAAAAAAAATCTTCGGTAAAACACTGCAATAAATTTGAATGTAACTCCAGCCAGCTTGTATGCATGTAATTAAATGTTACACCGAGAAGAGTGCGGTGTAACATTTAATTGCAGGGTTGTTTGCAGGCTTTTTGACCCCTCTCCTGTCCGAGACGCCTCACGGAGAAGTCGGCGGCGGGCTGTAGGGCTAAATTTTGAAGGGCAGCCAGGAGACTTCTTTTTTCCGTATTCTTCTGGGTTCTTCAAAAAGTTAGTAACCACCTTTCTAGATCTGCTAACCTTCCTAGAAATCTCAGATATAGTGCATCCTTCTTCATTTAATGCGCTTATTTGACCCTTTTCCTTTTCAGAGAACCCACACTGTCTTCCCATGATAAGAATTGGGTTAATTTCCAAATATAGAGGTTACATGGTGGGGAGCAACTGTCCAATATGGCGACGCCGGTTTGTTTTGATATTCTTTTTCTCTAATCTGGATGGGCTAATAAAAAAATTGGAAGCCCATGGCATCCGGGGAGACTATTTACGATGGATCAGGGCATGGCTTACGGGTCGGCAGCAGCGAGTAAAACTTGAAGGAGAGACGAGTGCCTGGACG
>LQNS02007215.1:26204870-26217898 GCA_001587735.2 Parhyale hawaiensis | reverse complement strand
TATCCTACTAACATAATGGCAATAGCTCATAGAGTGCCGGGGCGTATGTTCCGGTGTCTCTTTGGGAATGGGCCTATTGGTTCGTCTACTGCCGCCTATCTAATCTAATCTAATCTAGTAACGCGGAAATGTATTTTTTTGCAAGTTGTGCTATCTTTATTTCCGCCCAAATTCTAACACAAATTTATACTTTTCATCATAAAAGTTTAATCAAATAGTTTATAGGAAAACTATGATAAGAAATAGGTAACTAGTTGGAATAAGGTTTTTATGTCAAAATTTTACATGATATGGCGTAGTATTTTTTAAGTTATCGAAAAATTCTGAATTGTGCTATCATTATTGCCACAACTTTATTTAGGGAGGCTTAAACTAACTTATATTACTACTACTACTGCTGCTACAAAAACACTTTTGATAAATCGGTCAGTTCGGAACGCATTCACAGTAAGTAAAAAAGAAAATAATTAAAAAATTCAACAGATCCTGTAGTTTAATGTGATGAAAAATCATAAAGACCGAAGTGAAAATTGTTGAGAAAATGGATGCAAACGCGAATTTGAGAAATACAGTATAAAGCGTGAGTTGAAAAGATTGAAGAGCATTACACACTAAATGTACCTCAGAATCGAGTGGCCAAACGAAACATACACAAGAGGAAAGAAAACCCTAGGAATAAAATACTGAATCCCGTGTGGTTACATCAGATGGTTGTATTATGATCTCAATGAAATTAGTGCCAATAGATACAAGAAAGCTTGCTTATTAATATATTGTAGTTTCTTTGCATCATCTGCAAGCGTTAGGTTGTACGATTTAATTGGCGTTATTTTAGTCGATACGAGTAAGGGTAGACGGACTACGATACATCAGACGTAGTAAAAGGTAAAGTCAACTTGATTAGACCACACCCTCACCTGAGAAACCCACATGCACTGGTTTGTGCTGCGGGTATAGGCTCACTGGGCCCAGATGAGTAAGTGTAGTTGCAGTCGACCTCGGGTCACCAAGAACTATGACGCTAATTTTGACGGAAGAAACAAATGACCCGTGACCTCCCCACCCCCCCTCATCTCTGAGGAAGACAGTTCTGCCACGGCGCACACACAACTGCCGAGTCAGCACACCAAGATCTGCAAAGAGCTCGCGTGCCTGGCTGGGATCGAACATGCGAGCGATAAAAGGTGTTAGAGCTGAGAACGGAAGCATGCTGCAGCGAAGTTCTGAACATCCGTACGTACTGGTTACGCGGCGCGACCGCTGCCGTGCTATGGATCGTCGTTGCTTTTGACAAATCGCATGCAGGGACGGATTTTGCACGCGTGTGCTGTAGTGTGAACGGGGCTTTACTCATACTGTGCTGTTTTTTCCTGCTACGGTTCTTTCTGTTCTTTTCTTATGTGAAATAGAAGCTTTTGTATCGAAACGAGAAGAAACACAAGAACGTCTTAACCCTTTACTGCTTGAATTTTCCTTGGATTGGCCCTATATTTAGTTATTTACGCTGCTGGGTATACCACGCGCCTGAGCGTTAGTGTTTCATGAGGTGCGTGCTACAGTAGGGGTCAATATGTTAAAGAAATAGAGCTGTGACCCGTGGCATTGACGTAGCTTGTGAAAACTGCTAATATCATGCGACGTCTCAGTAGAATCTGAACGTGCAAGTCGAGGCCCAGGTATACTGTAAGTCACTGGCGAATGCCACCGGCTGCTCGCCTTTTGTTTACGTAAGTGACAGAAGTCTCGGCTTTGGCACTCCTTCCTTGTACACAAAGCATATCATATCCCGCTCCCGCCCTCAACTCCACCCTGCTCGCTGTGTAGGTGTGTAGTTGCGGTCTCTCGACATTACACCGTTCTACTGCGTCAATTTTTGAACCTAGTCCGCAATGGTTATACGGTAGGTGCTTCGTGTTTTTTTTTTTTTAGCGCGCAATACTACGGTTGACCTTGTGTTGGTTTTACCTTACTTAACTAAAACAATGCGGCAATGGTACGGTTTAGATCGCTTAGTTTTGCTTGATAATGCGGGCAATATACGGTTTTCCATGCATGGATTTTAGTGCCATATAGCCAGCCTTAACAAAATTTTTGGGCGCTTCCGAATCTGATTTACGGTTTTAGTTTCTGGGACGGCCAAAACTTCTGTTAGAAGACCTCAGGTTTAGTTTGTTCATTACGGGTCAGCTTTGAAGCTTCTCATCGCTTCTTACATTGTCTCAATTTTTATAAGTTGCCGAGTTTGGTAGAAGTGTCGTAGAGCCCGTGATTATTATTGTTGTGCACATGTTCGGTATATATGCGCTTCATAAGGAAATCTTTACGTGGGAAGCTGGGACCAGTATACTGTAGATGATGTACAAACAGTGAAAACTATGTCTGACTCTGCGCCAGGCACACGTATGTATGTAGTTGCTGGTTATTTCCCTCGTTATGCTGCGAATTATTGTGGAAGCCATGCATGTTGACATTGAATACATCTCAACGATATGTTTATTCTTGAACACACCGTATCACTGAAGCTTGATTACATGATTGCGTTTAAATGATTAAAATGTATACTATGCCATTACAAATTATAGTGATCGTAACAAGCTTGATGTATCAGCAATTTTTGCTGCCAGCTGTACGGTAACACCAGACACCTTGTTAGTAGGGTTTTTTTTTTATTCAGAAAAAGCTGCTTTTGACTTCTCCCTGAACAGTTACATTTTTAATTAATATGCTTCACTTGCTGTGAACATTAGGATTATAAATTAAGGCCTTTAATAGCGACTAACCAGACAACGCAATAGCTCATAGAGTGCCGGAGCGTAAGTCGCGGCGGGTCTCTGGGAATGGGCCTGTTGGTCCGACTACTGCCGCCTATCTCATCTGATGATCTAATCTAACAACGTGACTTAGGTATCACTATTAGAAACAAACTACAACACAGTCAGCAAGTTGACAAGAGTGTGAAAATGGCAAACAGAATACTCTGATTCATCACTAGAAACTTCGAATACAAGTCCAAGGACATCATCGTTCCCTTGTGCAAGGCATTAGTGAGGCCACACTTAGAATTTGCTGTTTAATTCTGGTCGTCACATCTCTATAAAGATATCGACAACATGGAAAGAGTCCAACGCAGAGCAACGAAATTGATACCTCAGCTGAGAAACAAGTCATATGAACGTCGCCTAAAAGAACTGGGTCTGATCTCTCTCGAGCAAAGACGACTCAGGGTGCAACTAATAGAAACATTAAAGTACTTAAATGGCTTCAACGACGTACCTATAACGGGACTCTTTGAAAGAGACCTCAATAATCGCTTGCGAAACAACGGTCAAAAACTCAAGCATAAAGCTCGAAGAACAACCTTAAGTCAGCAGTTCTTTCCCTATTTCATAGTCAGCATTTGGAATAGACTCCCTTCCGACGTTGTTGGTGCGGAGCCAGTCAACTCGTTTAAAAATCGTCTTGACATGCATTGGGAGAGACATCCTCCACAGCTAAGAACTCCTCCTCCACGAGTCGCAAGCAATTAATGGCCAAAGCTTCCCAGGCCATTTTAAGCTGACTTCTTCCCACTTCCGCTCCATCTATATATTTAAGCTCCGCATATCAGCGGCTATCGATCGTGCTTGCTTGCGTTCATGACCATCTCTTTGGCGATGATTTTTCTCCCCCTTTTTTAGTTTTTCTTTCTTTTTTTCCACTTTCGTCTTCCATTTTTTCTCCTCTCGTTTTCCCAGTCCTCGACATCCTACTAACATAATGGCAATAGCTCATAGAGGGCCGGGGTGTAAGCTCCGGTGTCTCTTTGGGAATGGGCCTCTTGGTTCGTCTACTGCCGCCTATCTAATCTAATCTAACGAGATAACTCGTGTTATTACCTAAGGGATTGTATGTATCATCTTAGTACTGCCAACCGTGTACTCGATGGAAAGCGTGCCATTCTAAGTTGATAATTTTATGATCATAATATTCACATCAAAAGTCGCTGTCATGCCCCACACTTATTAGTTTCATACTAAGTTTAAAAAAAAATCTGTACATCCCATGACAAAATGGACCACAAATTTACCGGCGGGCCCAGACCACCAATGTTTGTAGAAAATTTTCTTTGATATATAGGTTGGTTAACGAACCAGCGAAGCTACAATTTAGCCGCATGCCATAGAAATACTGTGTTGTAGTGTGATTAGGTGGATCTATTCTGTGAGAAAACATGGGTATATATTCTCCATTTAGGACATAGTGCATAGATATCCAGTGTCCCTAGTCAAAGAGGGTCGTCTACTTAAGGGTTCGTGGCCCCTCAAATAACAGGCCTCCTCCTGACTGACGCAAGCATTGTATAGGGCCGCGGCCATGTCACTAAGGCATTGTTGCCATGGTTACCAGAATATAACATTCCGCTACAATGACTAACATTTCGGCACCATGAATATTGTAATACCCTTTTAGGAGGCTGAATGTATGGGGAGCACGTCTCAGAGACTATTTTGATTGGAGAGCTACAGTGTTGAATGGAGCTAAATGTTCACGATTTCAATGTCATATTCTATATTTAAGTCAGTCCCGTGCCGCGATTCCTGCGACCCTGTTGTGCTCTTGTCGGAGACTTCCCTTTACTCCTCCCTGCCTGCTTGTGTACTGATATTTAAAATAGCCAGAACAACCGTAATTTCGTCCAGGTCCATTTAAGCATCGACACCAGCATAATTCAGGAAATCGGTAGCGGCATCTTTAAGAATCTGTTCGGGTTCTGGACATCTGGCCTATCATAAGCATCTTTACTGCAGCGTATGTGTCACGAAAAGTTGTCACCCGCATAATACTGGAATTTCTGAAGATGAATAACAATTGTGTGTACTGTAGTTCTCTAATACGAGGATTGTTTCTTGACCGCAGCGGTATTATTGGGCAAGCAGAGTTTGGATACGACGCTGTCGTGCCGCGCGGTTACGGCAGGTGTCGAGATCACACGCGGACTTCCGCAGGGTCGTTAGAATGTGCAGCTCGCGAGTCTCTTCGGTACACGTCTAACATCGGCAGTGTAGATACGGTAGCATAAGTGGCGCCGAGTCTTGCATCCTTGAGTCAGTTGCTGTGTGTATGTATATGCGTGGTGTGGCCTCGGCGTTAGGTGTCACATAATAAACCGTCTCCGAAGCTCCGCTAATTATTCGTACGTGCCTTGCTTGTTGTTGACAATACAATCGAAGATTAGATCATCCGCTGTTTCTAATCAGTCACTGATTCAAGTCGTTCGTTAGCTATTCTTCATGCACTGAGTGAAATTAATAGTTCACTTGTTCAGATCATTCATTGATTCTAATCGTTCGCTTATTCATTCACAGCATCGGATGATTTGCATGCCTACATCATACACTCGTCACTGACTCTAAGCAGTCAATGTCCCAAATCATTCACTGGCTCAGATTATTACTGACAGAGGTAGATCGTTCCTTGTGATGTTGATGCATTTTTGGTCATTGAATTCTCCGAGGATGAGTGATTTTCGTTGCATGTAAAGCTTCTTGAAATGTAGCTACGGAATAGGCTGCATTGACGACTCACTGATTCTGCTCGTTCGCTGATTCAATAGTTTTCTGATTTACATCGTTCACTGATTCTCACCGTTCACTGATTTACATCGTTCACAGATTTTCCTCGATCAATGATTCGCATCGTTCACTGATTTACATGGTTCACTGATTGTCACCGTTCTCTGATTTACGTCGTTCACTGATTCTCATCGTTCACTGTTTCTCATCGTTCACTGATTCTCATCGTTCACTGAATCTCATCGTTCACTGATTCACATCGTTCACTGATTCTCATCGTTCACTGATTCTCATCTTTCACTGAATCTCATTGTTCACTGATTCTCATCGTTCACTGATTCTCATCGTTCACTGATTCTCATCGTTCACTGATTCTCATCGTTCACTGATTCTCATCGTTCACTGAATCTCATCCAAGTGACTAAGAGTAGCAAGTGACTAAGAGTAGCAAGTGACATTCTCATCGTTCACTGATTCTCATCGTTCACTGATTCTCATCGTTCACTGATTCTCATCGTTCACTGATTCTCATCGTTCACTGATTCACATCGTTCACTGATTCACATCGTTCACTGACTCACATCGTTCACTAATTCACATCGTTCAATGACGCAATGCATTCACTTTATCGACATTGTTCGCTAATTCAGTTCTTTCACTATTCACATCATTCAATGATGCAGCTCGTTCAGTTCGCCTGAAATAACACAAATCGTTGCTCAAAAATTGAATGAAGACAGATACTAGATCAGTTGATGGCACCGGAATTCAATGGAACAGCCTAAAAGTTAAAGTTTCTAGCACTTCAATGAAGTCTTGAACTTTGTAGAAGAAGTATGAACTATAAAGCGGCGTGCAGAATTTTGCAGAGCAAGAAAGTCGAAGAAGAAGGTTCAAGACTTCAAGCAAATAAGAGATTAGAGTATAATAAAACCAGTGCCGCGGAGGAAAGGTTCGTGAGAGGATGTGCGCCGCTCCCTCTGTGCCGGCGCCCCAGCGCGTCTTCCAACATAGAGCGCTGAACTGCCGCATTCAAATACTACCCCTTAGCAACGCGCATTTGAAAGCCATGCGAAGGCAAAACGCAATCTTAGAAGTTGAAAACTATTGAACGAGTACGTGTGGCAGCTGAAACAAAAGTGTCGTGTATTATTCAAATTACTATTAACGGATCGGTTGAGGTAGAGCATAGCGTGCTACATATTCAGTTATTGGCCCAGCCATTATCGGATGAGTGGAGTGAAGGAGTGCATGTAGTCACGTACTACGGGCGCACGGTCACGAGCCATATTTATTAAGCCCATTGCACACGAGAGCAAAGTTCCACAATCCCAAAATGTTGGTTCCAATTGATCACTTTGACTGGTTGCCCTAGCGAACTAAGCGAAGCGAAAGCAAGGGCTGTGCTGGCAACAGTGTTGTGTCTTGTGTGTCCGAGCCCAAAGCCATGTCGGGACTCGGGAGCCGCGAGTAGTGTGCTTCATCGACGCAGAGCGCCTCTCAAGCTCTTGTCGCGTGATACTGTGTGCTGTGGGACTCTGCCAGGACTATTTCTTCGGAGTTACTCTGCCGTAGTTTTTGTACGTTTTGACTCCGCATGGAAGAGCATTTGGCCGTGTGGTTTTATAGTTTTCCTTTCTATGCAGACGAATTCGCAGGAGAAAAAATATCGCAGCCCCCATCTTTTTTTTATTTTTATAATAATTCTATCTGCCTAGTATTTCATGTATTGATGAACTTATATTTCGTTCACCACTATAATCAGGTGTATTTTGCACGCATGCTATTTTTGAGTAACTAAAAGCATTGTCTTGGGCCATCGTTGTGAAACGTCCTGCGAAGTGCTTTCCAAACAAGACGAAATGTATACATAATTAGCTTAAGTAATTATATATATTTAAAACGTACTAAATTCTGTGACCATGGCCTTCTAGTTTCTCTATATCTATACTCTAAATCTAATGTAGACAGGCGACAAATGTTTCACTGCCGCCGTACTATACATAAAACTTTTTGTTGCTAGCGTTGCTTCGCTTCGATACGCGTTGGTTTACGCAGCGTTTGTAGCCTGCAAATACTCATCATCGTAATATGGTCGCAAGTTTGAGGTAACGTTTTCAAAATTTGATGTACAGCAGTGCAACTTATTCGCTCGCCCAGGCTAACCTACGGGAGCTGATAAGTTTCGTATCTCAAAGCCGTGTTTGGAGCCTCAAGAACAGGAGACGTTAGCCGCTGCATTATTTAGGGAACTCAAAATGGATTTATTGGCTCATGTTTTGGTGATTTTTTTATTGTGCCGCAATGGAGTGATGGCATTTTCGCCACACTATATACTAGGTAAATCACTTTATTGCAGGCCCAACATTTTTTAATTATTGAAATATATATATATATATATATATATACCTCACATCAATGAAAGTTGGTACCCTGAAAAACCACAACTAGATACGTAAACTAACCGAATTTCGCTTGAAGTCTTGCAATATTTTTAAAGTTATGAGTAGTTCTGTATTGTGAACAATTTTAACTCACTCGCTGTATGGCATGTTGCTGAATATGTTCATTTATGGTGATAAAAAAATGTTTCAATATTTTTGTATTTATTCGAAAAAATGGACCTCTTGCCAACAAGATGAACAAACACTGAATAAATTCAACACTTATGCGTTAGAGAAGCAAGTTATTTGTCGACATAAGTTCCGTTCTTTAAAATTACGTCAACCAGTCCTTTTGTCTTCTGAAGAAGTCAATTAATTCGTGAACTTATCATGATATGGTATCAGCAATTTTCAGCCATCGATTTTTCTTTGATGCAATTTGCCAATTGGGCTCCTCTTTCATAACCCACTCTTTCAAGATTGACCCAAGCTGTTCAGTGGGATTGAGGTTAGGAGAGCAAGGGGGCCAAGTCGTATGACGTTCTCCTTTGATGCCTAGAGTTTCAAGGAATGCAGTGGTAACCTTCGCTGCATGGGATGGAGCATTGTCGTGCATGAGAATCATTTCACGACGTGGCAATGGAAGTCATGGAGCCATATGGTGACAAATGCTCGTTTAGAAGCCATAGGTAAGCTTGACTAGTACGTTTGACACCCTCTGGCACTCGGAACGGTCCGATAAGCTCGTTACCAATGATGCCGGCCCAAATTATAACACCTCCACCTCCTGGTAGGCGTCCCAATCAATGCGGAATAGGGGCTCCGCTAGGACTCCACACATTTTTCCTATCCATCCAGGTCATCAAGGGAAGCCTCCTCCGTAAAAAGAATATTTTGGAATATTGTTCCCATGTATTTTCGTGCAGAAACAATGAGTTTTTCCTTGTGGGTTTTGTTCAACGGAGGCCTTACGACAAGCTTAACGTTCCTCGCTAATTTATTCAAGCCATTGTATCCTGTTTGTCAGGACAAAAGAGTGATGCCAACGAATATCACGAGGTGAAAGGATTTTCGTTTTGATATGTTTTGTTATCTTTGCGTTGGTGTTCTTCACATATGTAGACAAAGTTCTTCGATCTCTTCCTAGTTTTCAATGCAGAAAAATTTATTACTTTTACTTCTTTAAAAATACCTGCATGAATTCATGCAAAATTTGGTTACTTTACTTAGCTAGTTGTATGTTTTCGGCGCACCAACTTTCACTTACGTGAGATTTATATGACTTCAGCATAACAAAATCTTGACCTGCAGTAAAGCCATTTGCAGTGTTTACTTATTAGGGAAAGGGTTATTTATTTTGTGCCTTGAATACTGGGCAATGCTCTAACCGTTACCAACGGCACAAGCCAGATTCGTATGTTCTTAGCGTTACTTACTCAATCCTAGATATGGGAACCCACGTGTTTCATCAGCTACCTTCTACTAGCGATGCTTGTTCTGTTACCCAGTTCTTATGTTAATCCTTATTGTTTCCCTGAGCGTTGGACAAGTGCGAAACCTGGAGCACTCGTTCCCTGTTTCTGTCAACCTACTATATGTTCCTCCTACTTCACCTCTTAAAGATGTTAACACGACGAACCTATGTAATAATGACAAAATTGTTTTTATCTTTGTATTTTAATGTCAAATGAGGAAACCCTAACAAAATTTGTGGCCGCCTCAGAAGCTAAAACCGTGAAAAAACTTTTGGGGCAGCCAAAAGTTCCTTTGGGGGTATGCGACAAGTGCCGCGTGTAGATATGGTGAGCTATCTTTTCTCTTAGTGTTGTAGATGTGTGAATACAGTAGATTCTTCATATTCTTTTGTGTCGCATACGTGACCATGGAAATAGTACTCTTCCTGTACGAGCAGTGATGCTTAAATAGGTGGGTTAAACACCCAATTTTATATAGACTAACCAGCGGTTTCAGTATAAATATTTTGAAAAGTAATTTTATGGCTATATTGAGTAGTTGAAGACTCCATTTACACAACGAAGGCGATGTCACCGAGGAAGAAAGAAGGAACATACAGTATACCAATGGAAACGGAGAACCCTTGCACGAGGGTGTTCCCACACTGGGCCAGCACGCCGGTACAGCAAGTCGGGAAAAAAGAGTACGAACAGAGGAAAGTAACATCAGTGGGAGTATGCAAAGGCGCAAAGCCGTCACGAAGGATAGACGTCTCGAAGGCCTAACAAAAATTTCCTACAGGGTCCCCTGCAGGTATCGCTGCAGGATGGCCGAACCTAATTAATCTAACCCTGCATGGGACCTATCCTATGCCCCCTGAGTGTTCATGCACTTTTACAGAGCTATATTCGCGGATCGAATATAAATATTTGATAATACTGTACAATATTACCGAGCCTTAAAACTACTGGATAAACGCCAATAAAATTTCTCGTGTATGGTGAATGCCCCTGGCACAGCCTGACGCAGGAGACGCAGGCGGGGAGCAGGGTGGTGTCCCACACAAACCAGTACTGAAGCGATCCCCCACACGCCACTGTCTATGGCTGTGATCTGCGGGGCACGTCAATGTACGAGGGTAGCCTTGAGACTAGCTAGACTGCTGCTGGTTGCTGGCGTGGTGCTGCTGCAGCAGTTGTGCAGCCCCACAGCTTCGGTTTCTTTCTCTACGCACCTATGAAACTTGTCTGCTTGCAGTTGGTGTCACTGCGCAACTTCATATCTAGTGGCTTCTCGCGTGCTTGCTTGGATATGATTTCCCTACGCACCTTTGAAACTAGTCTGCTGGTTGCTTTCCGCAGCTGTGCGACAGCTTCGGTTCATCTTCTTGTGACGTTGCTGTAGCTTTGGGCTGCTTCTTTACGAAACTTTGTTGTCTGCTGGTTATCTCCCTACTGCAGCGCCACAGCTTCGGTTTGTCTTCGTGCACATGTGGCCCTGCGATAACTTCTGCTTGTCTATCTACCCCGCCTTGTAAACTTGTCCGCTGGGTTATCTCTGCACAGTTAGGCGATAGCTTCGGTTTGTCCGCTTGTGGTCGTACGACCACCTGGATTTGTTTCTTTACGTAATTTCGTTGTACTTTTCCAACTGTTTGCAATTGTGAATGACTTAGACTCAGGTATAGAAACAAAAATTGTATGGGTGCATATCATGCCTCTTTGATCACCAGTTATTCGGTTGTGTTTGCCCGTATTAGATCAGTTAGCCGGCAGTAGACGAACGAACAGGCCCATCCTCAAAGAGACGTCGACACGTACGTCCCGGCGCTCTACGAGCTATTGCCATTACGATGACTACCGGTTGGTTTAGCCTGCAGGTGCCAAATGTTTAAACTGCACATTTCATTTCTAGTAACTACAGTTTTCTTGGAGGGACTCTTGTTCAATTTTTGTTTATTATCGGGACGGTTTGCCGCTTGTGTTCACCGTTGGTTTTTCATGTCCTTGCTGATGTTCGGGCGCTGACTTAATCTAGTTGGGCGCAACAAACGTTAACAATTCAACTTTTTTCAAAGCATTTCCGCCATTGGAGTGTTGCGCGCCGCAGAGGAAGACACCACTTGTGCATTGCCTGCTGTTGCTTCTGCCTCGACCCCTCTGAAGTGCGGGACCTGCTCATCTGTAGCGGCTGTCGTGCTGTGCATGTGTCGCGGTGATGTGGGCATTGCCTGAAAATTCCTCAATGGTATTTGGTTGATTTACCAACGTATATTGCAAGGAAGCATCGAAGGGAAGACAACGCGATGGTCTTCTGTGGTTCTTCTGTTGTCCCGTTACTAAATAGGCGTCTTCACCCTTCACTGCTCCGTTTATCATATCTAAGTATAATGCGTATCAGTAATGTGTTATTTTAACGGGAAAATCAAGATTCAGGTCCTTAATCGCGTCTCCGTAAGAATAACACTATGTACTTCGGTATATGTTTCGTAAATGATGAACTATGCATTAAAGAACAAAGAAGTCACTCGCAAGGACACGAGAGCCATAGTGGTCGCGCCACAGCCAGATGCTGGAAAACCAAGAATCGGAAAATGGACGTCTGTTTTTCGTGCCCATAATCTTTCCTTTTATTTTCCTACTACTGTCTTTCGCGCCCCCAATCCTTCTATTTTCCTACTGTTTTTTTCCGTGCCCATAATCCTTTCTTTTATTTTCCTACTGCTGTTTTCCGTGCCCATAATTTTTATTTTTCTACTAACCCCTAACCAATATTTAAAGAAAGGCTAGGTAATTATTTTCTTGTGAGTAGGTTTTCGAACGAGTAACACTAAACCAGCCTGACCTTGCTATTGCAACAACCGATTTATCCGTTTTGGAAACCTATTATGTTGTCCCCGTATCTAGTGTGTGACTATCGAATGATAGGTTGATGGCAGGCTGGTGTTGTCGAGCCTTCGGACGACGGGTACGTGTAGCCTATGTACGGCGTGCTATGGGGAAGGTTCCCGTGGTTACCAGGATTTGACCTGTCGACGTTTTATAAAAATGACTGCATCTTAGAGGAGCTTGAAAGCCATTAATATTGAGCGAAAGAAAATAAGACTCTGGCAAAGTTCGTTTTGAATGGGACTGCACTATGTACAATAGAAAAAGATTTTTGTTTGTATGTGTCAATTTGAGACAGTTAGGTGCCCTACTGCGGCGCTGTTTTGCACTTATCGGAAACTAAGCTCTTTAAATCTTTGTTTTCGTGCCGTATGATACTCTGATTTCGTCCAACTTATGTCCCTCAAATTTAGGAATTGGTTGTATTTGGGAAATTAGTTTCGGCATCTTCTGGAATACGATCGTGTGCACGAGCAACAGTTGATGTACATATTGCCTATCGGATTAAACAGTGCAGTAATACTTGTGCAAAATGCGAAACCCTGTATGTATCTATCTATCTACTATATAATAATTCACGTCGTGTTTTTATTTATTTATATATTTATATCTTTCCTGTCACGCTCTATGGGAATAACATAGGAGAAAATTCATATTTCAAAATGTAAAAAAAAGTGGGGTACCTTGGAATCTTTTTCTTCAGTATTAGATAGGGGAAAAATAGAACTAATAACATAGGAGAAAATTCA
>LQNS02007215.1:26190236-26204792 GCA_001587735.2 Parhyale hawaiensis | reverse complement strand
ATCTTTTTCTTCAGTATTAGATAGGGGAATAATAGAACTAATAAGATAGGAGAAAATTCAGATTTCAAAAGGGGAAAAAAATAGTTGGATACCTTGGAATCTTTTTCTTCAGTATTTGATTGGGGAAAAATGAGGAAGCCCAAAAGACGGCGGGGGTTTTGGTGAAGTGTTAATTTTTTGCCGTCATTTATAATGACGGCATGGGCCACTAGTATATATATATATCACTAGGGAAACCGAAACTGAAGCAAGTTTATCAAAGTTAGAGCTTCCTTGGGACGTAGTAGTAATTTCAGAAGCGATTGCACGTCACTGCCTCGTGTCAGAATGTGACTTTAGTGTCAGCGGACCACGCCCTCCCTAGTGTGGCATCTTCACCCTGAAAAACGGGGCTTTTCGTTTCTTACTTTTGGCTACAGATCTTTTGACATAATAACGGGCAATCTGTATACATTAGCTGTGTCATGGCCAGTGAATTTATTCTTATCGTAAAGGCACCATATGTCAATATCTGATGAGATGACCCTCGCGTCCACTATACCCTCTTTTCCCCTCAGCTAACCCTCTTCCTCCTCCTCCTCCTCCCCCCCTGCCGTGGCGCAATCTGTGTAGCTCGTTTGCAAGGACCGCTTCCATACATGCGGCCCGCACGTGTGTAGCCTCCTGAGTGGCCCTCAGGGGCACCGTTGCCGAGTCTTTCGATTGCGCTATCGCCGAACCCTAAATGTTCGTTACCAAATACGGCATTATTCATTGGCGAGTTTAGACCGCTCCAGTAATGAAAATCGCCAGTTAGCAAACCTGGAGTGATTTGGAGATGGATCATGCAAGTCGACAATCATTGTCTGATCCTGAGGTAATTGCGCTCTTGATTTAGATTCGGCGTAATGCTGCTGCTATTGGCCTGACGCTCTGCGCGCTGTTGAAACAAGCAATATCCTTTGACTGCACCGACTAAATTGACGATCTCTTTAATTAGCTGAAAACTTTTGCTCGTGGTTTATGCTGATGAGATGCGCGGCTGCTATATAGGATATGAAGCATGCGAGCAACAGGAACAGTGTGCTCGTCCTGTTGCTTCAGTCTTACGTGACCAGTCAGCATTTTTTAATGCGTTTGTAGTCTGACCATTTTATCAATGCAGTTCGGCCGTGGTCAAATTCCTCTATAGATTTGTTAATTATTCTATGGGTATTTCTGAGATTTTGTTTGGCCCATCATAGACCACACCATACAGTATGGTGTGGTTTATGGACCCCTATATTAGCCCCGCCCACTACCAGTATATAGAGAAATATCAGAAATACCCACAGAATTGGCACCGCATTAGAGGAATTTGACCACGACCGAACTGCCTTGATAAAATGGTCAGACTATAAGTGATATTATTCAGTACCGTCTCTATAGTCAACGGAGAAGTTCCCATGATTTTCCGATCTGCTGTCGCTAACGTAATTATTTAAGCCTTGCTCACACGATAATCGTTTGACTTCACTCGCACTAAGCGTCAGACAGTGCCGGTATGTCCTAATGAAGACGCCTGTGTGTCTGCTAGCATATGCACTGCAAGGTTAGCGGTCATGTCTGCTGCACAGCAAGCGTCGCTTACACAGTTTAGAATATCTAATCACTAGAGCCCGGATTTATTGCGCTTAAAATATTGCAGTTACAGCACCTAAAACTTGCTTTTATTGCACCTAAAAATTGCTCTTGTTGCACCTAAAAATTGCTCTTGTTGCACCTAAAAATTGCTCTTGTTGCACCTAAAATTTGCTCTTATTGCACCTAAAAATTGCACTTATTGCACCTAAGCAATAGTGGTGGAAGAAACAGGAAACAAGGAAAAGCAAATACAGCAGAAAAATGGAAAGGACAAAAAATAATCAGATGGCAAACTGGAATAGCATGTCAGTGGATCAACGGACACCTATTTCAGTTCCAAATACCAATTGTCAGTTTTCATTGCGCTTGTGCTAATCAACAATTCTTCCCAATGGCGATGTAAACATCCCGCTTTACCTGTCCCCATGATGTATCCCCCAAACAAAAAAGGTTATAAAAACTTAATAGTCAGATTTTGAGATTTTGCTACTCAATTATACATTTACTCCAACAAATACATGGACCAATAATTGATAAAGGAATCAAATGTCATGGCGTTTGAAGTCTTGTGACACGTGGCAGTGATAGAAAGTGCCATGAGTTCACACGTCCCTCATCGTAACGCTTTCAATCACAAAAATGAACACGAGCACATGTGCGTCAACTTTTTTTTGTCTCTGTCCACACGTAGAAGTGTTCTTCATTCATATGAATGACACTGCGCGTTCAATTATGATATCATTTCTTTACATTCTCGCTTATATTTCACGTCGGTTTGATGTCACATTCGTATCCCATAATCTTATAGACTGATTTTGATAGGAACAGCCTATTTAAAACTAGTTATAGCCTGATAAACCGACAGAAGAGCTCAGCACATAGCAATCAGTTGAACTACCAAATCAAAGATGGCGTCCGTGTTCTTACAACATTTCCGGGTGTATTTTTTCTTCTTTTAAACGGGAGTACTGTGCAGTGATTCTGATAATGATAGTGGAGATAAAAAAATGGTCGACTTCTCCATGGTCTGTGAACGCCGTAGAGGATAAATTTAACATTTAAAAGTTTTGTTTACTGAAGTTGAATGAAGTAGCGCGTTCAAAAAAGGGTCATGCTTCATTCTTTAGTCTACCGCGTTTGATGCAGCTGCTTCTGTCAATTCAACGCGCCGCGTCCATCAATTTGAGTGAACGCGTTACAATGAGGGACATGTGAACACGGCCTAGTATATTGCATTTATAGCTCTCATTGCAGTTATTGCACTAACGCTGAAACTGCAATAAATCCGAGCTCTACTAATCACTTTCCTGTGGATTAAAACTTCCAAAGTTGTGCAACGATCAGTATTATAAACGGACGCAGCGAGATCTTCGGACGCTCTGGTACCATACATGTAGGAGTCAAACGACTCGTACGTGTGAACCCGTCTTAGGGTACACCCTATTGCCTATTCCGTCTAAATGAAGCAAAAATACTTTTTAGTTACTGGTTTGGTATCGGGCGATGCCGTTGTCATTATTTTTATCGAGAAAAAAAAAACAACACTCTGCTTTTGATACTAGAAACGCATCTGCAGACTGTTAAAATTAATGAGGTTGTTTCTTGAGTCGATTTTGTTCATACAATTGTAAATAAGGTGTTAGAATCGTTGTAATTGACCATAGTAATTTTTTTTTTTAATTGGAGTTCGGATGGCAATCACGGTGTATGTAAGAATTTACGCTCTAGCGGTATAGATTTTTCTGCGACAGTGATAATATTACAAAGTTTTTTCATAAATTTGTCATGATATGAATAATAAACAGGGTATATGTAATGTTTGAACACTTATGTTATCAATTCATTTCGTATCCTTATCTATGCCTATATTACCGTAACTTTTGACAAGTGGCGGCGATTTGCAATAATTTCATTGATTGTAACTTATAGTACCATTTCATTGGTGGTGGTTTCAGGTTTGATACCATTCCAGTAATGGATAGTGGTTTCATGGTGTAGTTTCAGTGATTGTGATTTGATGTGTCAATGATGGTGGTTTAGGTGCATAATTTCAGTGATGGTGGTTTGATAATATCAATTCAGTGATCGTGATTAAATAAAGTTGTAAGGACTGATGGTGAATTCAACTCCTTGATATAAGATGACGGCGTCCTGAAAAAGTAACCTTTGTTGGAAAGTATCAATTGCTTCACGACCTCACCTAACCCAAGATGGGTGAGCGTGGCTGCTGGATCGCGAGCACCCGTCTGCTGCTCTTAATCACCCTGTTGGCTGCTGCATCCTCTCTTCCACCAGGTGCTTGTTTGTCTTTATATAATTTCCCAGTTGTGTTTGTTTTCTACTAATCCTACCAGCCTTGATTTTAATGCATGTTTACAGCAAGAAATAGCGCTGTTTTGCCGTTGTAGGGCTTCTCTTCCATTTTATTTTCCTACGGGGAAAAGTGCCCTTGTAGCGAACCAAAACCTTCTGAGCTGAGTAAGATTTAGGGTTAAGTAACTTGAGTTGCATGCTTTATTTAAGTCTCAACTCCCCGAGGAGGATACTCTGACGGACCCTTTCCATGACAGAATAGCTATGGACCTCGCGCCCCCACTGATCAACTTTACTGACTTTCCGGAGGGGTGCTACATTGGGCCGCTGTTCTTGCTGAAGTTTGGTTGGTAGGTTTTGGTCCTCTTGCCCTACGCTTCGTTTTCCTGCCAGTAGTTGCTGCCTGGCCAAATTTGAGACGTATAGAACTCGTGTACGTCTCTTCCACCGCGAGACCTTCCGGCAGCAATGCCGAGATAGAAATGTTGGTGAGACGCCCTGCGCGATGCAGATCTGGTCACTGAAGCGCTAATAACCTACAGTATATTACTATTGCTGCTGGTACTACTACTTGACCATTCTACACAGATGAATGTCATGCGTAAGATAGAGAAGATGATGGGGAAACAATAAATGAATAAATAAGATAGAGAAGATGTATTGCATCCTTGGAGAGCTGGCACGAGTTCATCAAAAGCCGCCTGCTATGCCAGAAAAGAGTATTTGCAAGGGTCGGTTCTAACGGGTTGCTGTGTCTTGCCCGTATATCTCACTCTACCTACCATTTTATGTTATTTATGAACATCTTTTTTACAACGAATATCAATAGCTTTATATTCCAAGTAATTTCTGAACAAAGCGATTGCGTACACCTGATTGGATGAAAATGAATCACTCCATGGAACCATCACTTTTTGTTGATCATGCTTTGTCTTCCTGTCTGTGTACTGTTCCCTTGCTGGGTCACCGCGTTTAGCTTTACTTTGCACTCGTTCGAATTTTTATTTAGGAAGTTCGAAGGAGTCGTCTTTTTTCTTCCTCACTTTAACACTGCGAGTTGCGCGGGTTTTGGAGTTTTAGCAGTTTTTCTGCGGCGATCCACTGGCAGATCCCGTCATTGATGGCATCCATCGGTGACTCCTTATGCACATCACAGCAGCAGCAGCGAAGTGAAGACTTTGCTGTAGATTTCGGCAGTCACGGGAAATACCATCATATAACAATGGTTAAGATTTGCCACGTGGATCCCGTATAGCGTATGGAGGCATCCAAGTATACAACAGAGTGTGTGGCTGCGAAGTACCCGTCCGTGAGATTGCGGCTGCTGCAGTCGTTTTGCAATCCGACCTCAACCGTCTGCTCAATGGTCGCTCTGTCACCGCTACTGACTGGGAGGGTCGGTGCTCCCTACTCCTGCTCCCTTCGACTCCACTTAACTGTGATGTTTGCCTCCTCATGCTGCTGCTGCTCCAATTCTATGGTGTGCATGTTAGTGCATTAGGTTTCGGGGATGCTGCACGGTTTGTGTGGATGTTACTCGCATGGTTGCACGTGTTGGTGCGGGTGATATTACTGTGGTTGCCTTTGTTGGGCTGGTGTTGCCGTCTTGGTTGGTGTAAGTAGGCGTTCTACTTTTTTGGTTCTCGTGGTATCGGCATAACTTGTATCAGTGAGCCTTTATATCTCGTCTGTCGGGTAAGTCTCGGTTGCTACAAGCTCTCCAATGTATTGTTATTGGGGGCAAAGCTGGTTAATTCCCATTTATTGAAAGGAATCCATGGAAGACTGGGTTGACATTTCTTTCTTAAGTATTTATGAGCCTTATTTTTGAGGTCATGCATAATAGCCGTGTGTATGATCTTGTAGAAATTTGATGCTGAAGATGTCGCGACAAAAGCACCGCGACGCCCCTACATAGGCTACCCTAATCATTACATAAATAGACTTTAGCCGAATACGGTACAAGCGGACACCAGCACGTTACGCCGGGCCCCGTGAGGGCCAGACCCCACAATTCTGGGGGACTGATCGTTTGACACATTTTCGTTTCACCTATATAGGCTTATCTACCCAACTGAGGGCTCTCTCGGGGGGCCACCCTCGTATAGGTCCATCCTGCAAAGATGTTGCCCATTTCAAATGGTTAACAATCCTGAATGGGCACTTACAGCTCCTTTTGCCATATTACTACTGCTTTGGATTTAAGACAAACTTACACCTCCTCTCAGGAAAATTAACCCATGGGTCCGACAATTGATCCACTGTCGAAAGATCGGGAAGACCCCCTGCTCTCGTGATCTCTCTTACTTCCAGTGTTAGCCAGGGTTAGAGAGTTGGGGTCGGTATGGGAGGGGGGGGGGCAGGAGTCGGCGTCAGAAACTGACTGAAACTAATAGTCGGAGTTGGGACTTGATTCAGCTGCCAGTAGCTGCTGCGTTTTTGGTCGTTTGGAACTCCCCGAGGATGGGTGACTCATTCCAAGAGGACGCCTCTTACACTGCGATTATTTAAAGGTTTTAATTTATGACTCGGAAAATGTTCTGTTGGTACATTTTACGAAAAGGGTACACACACCATGATGATGGTGATGATGATGATGATAATGATGATGATGGTGGTACAGTGGCTCAGATCTATAAATTTAGGTGTTCAGGAAAAATTCACGCTAAGGTTAGCGTGGTAGCTACCACCATTAGGTTTTAAACTTTAGTAGTACCGACCTCAGGCAAGGACTTACTACCTGAAATCGGACAGAGCTAAACCCTCGACTACTTCGGTTTCAACCCCTACATACATCATTCTAATACGAGTTTTTTTTATCTAACAACGTGCTCCTCCGTACAATTTTCCACCACTCAGAGGGTTCGTTCTGCGGGCGTCCCCTCAAAACCTACTTCGTACGATGACATGCTGAAAACTTCTCAGACGAGGGCTCGCCTATGAATGCATAATTGAAATGTTTCAAAACTTTTAACCTTGACCTCTACCCATACGGGAAGGTTTATACAATACCCACTTGACAGCTGTTCCGCTGTTCCCTCGGCTATTGTAATCTGCTTTATATTTTTAAAAAGAAGCTTTCTCTTTTGGATCTTGACATTTTGGGCTTATTTCTACTCAAAAATATAGAAATCTGCTGTTCTTGACAATGCTTGGAGTAAAACCTAACAGAAAAGGTAGGGTCGTGATTGGCATCACGATAATCCAACTCCACAATAATTGTGTTGTCAGATTTTTTTGTACCCTCGGGCCACTTGATCACACACAGGTCACTTTCAGTTTCCCATATAGCTGCGTCGGAAGGCCTGGTGTCCCCATAGTGTAATTTATACCTCATTCCAAAAGGGGCAGAGAGGCTTTAAAACGAACATCTTGATTTCCATATTATGTCCCCCCCCCCCAGTAAGGATTAGAGGAGCAGTAGCACGACTATTGGAAAGATATGCAAACGAACGTGTAACGTTCATATGGCTTATAGTATTATTTTGTATAGGTTTGGCATTGGATGGCTTGCTCGGTATTTTATGTTGTTCTAAAATCTAAACCACTAACCTTCACCACCGTTGCCAATACGAGTATGCGCGTTGGAATGCCTGAAGGGCCTACAACATCGGGTACGCACACGAGCTCTCACTCCAGCCTCTGCTAGCGCTGAATTTGTTCGTGCTGCTGCACACCACTTCACTTGGCGTAGCTGCTCTCCGTACCCTGCGTAGGTACTTCCTTTACCCTTACTACACGTTGATGTACAGCAACGCTCTGTCCTCATTGTGTGATGTTTGCACTTCCCTTAACTCTGCATATGTGCTGCTTGTGCCCTGAGGGTACACTGACATGGTAACGCTCATACCCTCAATGTATTATGTCCTCACTTCCCTTAGTGCTACACGCGTACCTATATATACCTACTGTTTATGCTGTTGGCTGTTGGTGTACAGCGATAGAAAGTTATGCCCCTAGTGTGTTGCAAGGGATTGAATAGTATTTGCATCTAGTACCGTATCTGTACCAATGTATCGTATACGCATCGTATTTGTACCGCTCGTTTGGCGTTCCGTAGTACTGAACGGACAAATATATGGATGTGATTCATTCCATTCTTAGTCCTGATGCAGTATGCAGTACGCTTCGGAACACTGCTTATCAACATTTTTTTCTGCCATTAATTTTATTGGTTACTGCTCTCTTTCATTTTACTACTACGAAGTTACATCTAATGATTCTAGTCCCTAACAGTGTAATATTCTCACTTCCCTTTGCGCTAAATACGTATTGCAATTGTGCTCCTGCTGTACACCGACATGACAACTCGATGTCGTCACTATTGCTTGTATAGAGGACTGTAGAACACAAACGGAGTATCTCTTGTTTATGAGCCCTCCATCGCCAGCGTTCCCATTAGATCTGAAGGATCCCTATGCTCTGCTGCTCATCACACGATTTATCGCACGCCACAGCGGTAAATTATGCTGGCTACTATGCAGCGGACAGCATAATCTTGCCAGAATATTCTGGCTGTTATCGGCTACAACTTACGTTGGGGAAAGTGCTGTCCCACACCAACGCTCTTTCTCGCGCTCCGTCGGAAAATACGTGTCTTGGTGTGTTCGCGCTGTACGAAAGGTACCGTTTTCGTGCTACGCTAAAGCAGGTATTTCCTACCGGTCCGTGGGAATTCGTGCTGGTTTCTCGAACATCGCTTGTCTCAGTGTACCCGTACATTTCAGCTAGACCCCCCCCCCTCACACCGCCACCGGTGCGACAGAATATCCGTGGCCATTACAGCTCATCTCTTCACCCGTCGTGCATTTTTTTTAATGAAAGGGAAAGCCGACGTATATAAGGTGCCATCGTTACTAACTGAATGTGTACGAACGGTAGGTACCGTCTTGTTAGGTGAATCCGCAGCACCTGTCGTGTATTGTACGAGGAGTATAATTATATAAGAACTATCGTTGTTGCGGTTTGCTATAACGAACCGAAAGCGAGGAACTAAAGGGGACAGTATGGCATATATCGTTCCGCTTTCCGGAAATAATATCTGTTTGAGGCTCAGTGCCTATCAGAATATTGCGACTGTGTTGTGCTTGCGAGCTGTTTACGCAAAGACATTTTTTTTTTTGGTGTTACCCATTTTATTTATTATACTACTAATTTTTAGCGCTAGATCACGGAATTTTCTCTAGTACGTGTATAACAAGGTTAAACCCATCATAGTTTTTGGCAGCCTTAGCCGCTAAATTTAGAGCTTAGCTTCTTGAGGCGGCCAAAAATTTTGCAAGGGTACCTAGCTCGTGCTTGCTTTTTCAACATGCTGCATTTGGCTGCCGCACGCACCGCCGCCCTCTTTGCCTCACTGGTGCTTTGTTGCCCTCACTGATGTGTACGCTGCGCGGCATTTCCCCTCGTTTTTGTTTGTCTTGTGCTTGCTTGCTGCTATTTCCCCTCACTCCTTTCTTGGGTTTGCTCTTACTGCTGCTGTTTCCGCTCATATCTTTCTGGGTTTTGTTCTTAGCTGCTGCTATTCCCCTCATTTCTTCTTTAGTTTTGTCCTGTTAATACTAGTTCCCCTCACTTTGTTGATTTCCTGCTTGTCTGCTATTTCCCCTCACTTCTTTTAGCTACATAACGATTTACTTTCAATGTTTTCGCAGCATCTTGCCAGGAAATCTCTTAGAGCACAAAACAACGGTTTGGTTCGCTATCTTTGCTGCATGCAATTAGCTGTAAATAATTTAGACTGCTGGAAAGTATAGTTTATCTTCCCTGTGTTCATTGCAGCTTTCAGGAAATAGCTTATCCTACGAAATAACAATGTGCGCGGTAACGCAAGCAGTCAGGAGCTACTGTTTACTATCGCCACGAGTCTTGCACCAGTGCAAGGTTGAGTGTTTGCTATCGCAGAATAAATGTTTTGCTCTCGGTGTCTTGGTAGCCGCCTCCTTAATTAGTGCACACTTGATATAGCGAGCTTTGATGCTTGTTGGAGCGCCCGCTCGTCTCCAATTCGCAGAAGCCAAATGTTGATTTAGGCTAAAACTGAATAATAAAATGACCCGGGCCATCGTCATATTAGTCCAGCGCTAGGCTCTTAATAGTTCAGCATATACACTTTAAAGAAGTTCATTTTCGACTATACAGTGAAATTTTGCCAGCCCCAGCCCGGGGGGCGGGCACGCCCCGGCCGCACTATCGTCTCTCACGACGATTTTGCGTTCACGTAAGCATTCCTGCGCACGCCACCACTAAAATAAACACTAGCTAGGCAAACCTAACCTACCCTTATCTAACCTCCTTATCTAACCTTCTAACCTAGCCTAAACCCAATCTAACCTTTCTAACCTTACTTGACCTTACCTAACCTTACATAACCTTACCTAACCTTACATAACCTTATCTAACCTTATCTAACGGTACCTAACGTTATCTAACCTAACCTAACCTAACCCAACTTAATCAGCGATACAGCGAGCAGCGCAGCGCACCAACTTGAACGCTGCTCACGCGCACACGATCTGCGTACACAATCACGCACACATCTCCGTCGTGAGAGACGATAGCGCGCCCCGGCCACTCGCTATCCTCAGTCCTCGTCAATGCCGCGTCACAAAATAAGACTTTCTGAATCCGGCTAAGTTTGGAGGCAGTTAGATCATCAGAAAATTAATCTTAAGAAATACTGCAAGCAACTGCAAACACTAAGTAGGACCTCAAGCATGAATAACGAACACGTGCCGTTGCTGTCTGCTTGTCGTCATTATTAATTAGACAGCCTGGGGCTTTAGCGTTGCAATTAAGTGCGGAATTCCCAGGATCAGCCTCTTCATTAATTATTCACTCATGCTTGTCTCGCAGGTATGACAATGTTTGAAACGTTTCATGCATGGCACAGTATGGAGAGAAAGTTAAGATAGTCGAGTGTATAGAATGGGGTTAGTGTTTCACCATACGCACGATCGGTTGCGTTAATTACGCTGGTGTCAGTCATTGTGTGTATAGATGCGGTGCCGTTCATACTACCCTAACAATGTGGTCAGTGTGTACACTCTAGCGTTTTTGCTGATCGCTGCGCGTTTTTCTCGCCAAATTGCAACTTTGTCGTGTTTTTTTTTTTAGATTGGGTTAGATAGGCGACAGTAAACGAACCAATAGGCCCTTTCCCAAATAAACACCAGAACTTACGCCGCGGCCCTCTATGAGCTATTGCCATTATGTTAGAAGGAGATAGAGGACGAAGTATGGAGCTTTAGTGCATGGTGCTCGGCCTGGAGTATGAAGCTGAATGCTAGTAAGACCCAGTCGATGATTATCAGTCGGTCTGGTACACTTGTACCGCGGCATCCCCAGCTGGAGATTGATGACACTTTGCTTCAGGAGTCTAGCTCCTTGGAGATTCTTGGTGTTGTCTTTGATGAGAAGCTTACTTTTGAGCCACATATTAGGAGGTTGGTGTCACACGCTTCCACAAAGATTGAACTCCTGCGTTAGGTGAATTCCGTGTTTGGTGATAGTCAGGTTGCCCGTAGATGTTTTTATGCGTTTTTGCTGCCTGTGTTGGAATATTGCTCACCGGTCTGGACTTCAGCTGCTGACACTCACTTGCGTCTGTTAGACCGACTTGTTAGTTCAGCCAGCAGGCTGTGCGCTGATAATGATCTAGTGAACCTGTCCCGCAGGAGAAGAGTCGCAGAGCTATGTAGGTTTTATAAAGTGTACAATAATGAGAGGCATTGGTTGTATTCTTCTCTCCCTGCCCATGAATGCACGCGAGCACGGTTTCTATTAGTTGCCCCCTGAGTCGTCTTTGCTCGAGAGAGATCAGACCCAGTTCCTTTAGGCGACATTCATAGGGCTTGTTTCGTAGCTGAGGTGTCAATTTCGTTGCTGTGCGTTGGACTCTTTCCATGTTATCGATATCTGCACAGATGTGGCGACCAGAATTGAACAGTAAATTCTAAGTGTGGCCGTACTAATGCCTTGTACAAGGGAACGATGATGTCCTTGGACTTGTATTCAAAATTTCTGGTGATGAATCCGAGTACTGTGTTTGCCATTTTCACTCTTGTCAACTTGCTGACTGCGTTGTAGTTTGTTTGTAATAGTGATTCCCAAGTCACGTTGTTGGGTGACAGCAGCCAATACCGTTCCTTTTATTTTCAATGGGGTTGAAGGGTTCACCAGCCCTATGTGCATTACTTAGCATTTGTCGATATTAAGTTCATCTGCCACGTTGTGCTCCATTCCATGAGGTGGTCAAGGTCTTGTTGGAGCTCGGCTCTTTTCGTGGCAGGATGACATAGTTTTGTATCATCTGCAAATTTGCTGATTTTACTACGGATGTTAAGATCCAGATCATTGATGTAAATTGAGAACAAAAGTGGGCCTAGCACGCTACCTTGTGGAACCCCTGATGATACCTGCGTCCAGGAGGTCGTCTCTCCTGCAAGATTCACTCGCTGCTGCCGACCCGTAAGCCATGCCCTGATCCATCGTAGTCTCCCTGGATGCCATGGGCTTCCAATTTTTTCATTAGCCGTTGATGGGGGACTTTGTCAAAAGCCTTTTGGAAGTCTAGATACACAAGGTCTACACCTTTTGTTCATTTTCAATACCTGTAACTTTTGAGATAAAGTCCAGTAGGTTTGTTAAGCAACTTCTTCCATAACGAAAGCCATGCTGAGTGTCGGATATGAGCTGCTGCATCCTCAGGTGGTGTGTTCACACATTTCTACAGCCCAGTGCCCACGTAATAACTTTCGTTGCTGCTCCTAGCCTCTAGAGGCAACTCAACTAATCCGTTTACATAGCCTCGGCACGGCTTCAGTTTGCGCAAAGTTTAACTGTATAAAAAATAGTCGAAAATCTAGGTCGCTACTGCAATTTTTACTCTATAGCAAATGCCAACGGTGGACTTTCTACTAGTGCTCCTAATTATATGCAGTGTAAGTACACAAAGATTGGTATTTTAAAAATGAGTGAAGTCGCGGCCGCGACTACGCAGTCGGATTAGTTGAGTTGCTTCTGGTCTGCTAGCGGTAACGAAAGTTATTACCTGGGCAAATGGCTTCACTTGCTGGATATCGTCGTACGATTGAGGCCGCGAATGAATTTGGATTCACAATATAATTTTTTGTTCCCCTCGCGCCAAACGACTAAATTATGCGTCCAAACGTTTTTCTGTTTTCTTAAACGACGTGACGAAAGCGCAAAGCGTCTCGAGTTCTAATTCACGAGAAATTGGAAGAAAAATCGGAAATTTACGACTGACACTTGTTAAAACACGTGACTTGACGGTATCGTTTCATGGACGATTACTGTGGACCGACCGTTGTGTTTGAAATACAAAACAACAAATGCGAACCCTTTGCACTGCGTATGGGCAACAGAATACTGTCGAGTTAGCCCATCTCAGAAACCAGTTGACAGTGTGTTGCACGTGTTCTCTCCGCCAGTCGTTTTTACTTCTGCTCTGTTCCCTTGAACACAACCGTGTATTTCCTCATGACTGTCAAAATGTTAGCCGTCAAGCCAGGCTGACAGTGCGCTCTTGGCTAGCGAAGGGAGAGAACTGGTCTAGGCAGTCATAGTGATCGCTTAATCATATTTTCGTCGACCCTTTACGTTCAGTAAGTTATCTTGGTTCAAGAAGAGGACAGCTCCGAAGTCCTCAACGTCGGCACTGATCGAACTTGACGTACGCGGTACGTCAGTGTGGACGTTGCCTCCTGATTTTCGCTGCATTCTGCAAAATCACGCACACGAATTTCGCGCTCACATGCGGTAGTGTGGACGGGGCTCAAGTGTGACGCAACTAAATCACGAAGTGTGATTGGCTGCGACCCTACGTGTTGTTTATCACTGATGTGGCCACGTGGTCAGCACTGCGAAATGTACACGTTGTAGGCACCACTGTAAGAAACTGAAGGGAATAGAAAAGAAAACCAGGCGTGACGCCACAACCAACGAAAGAAGTCGGCTCTCTCGTGACGTGGAACCCGCCGAAGCGTGGTTGGTTGTACCGTGATATGTGGCTTTGTTTTGGTCACGTGAAAGTATACTGTTCACTTTGGTAGACGTTGCTAACCAGTTGGTGGCAGGTTGTGGCGGTGCAGTAACCAAAGGATTGCAGTGCATCCCTGGGCCTGCTGACCTTGACAGTGAGCTGGGTGGCCTTGAGCGTCGTCAAGTCAGCGAACTGCTTCTTCCTTTCCTCTCCCGCAGCTGCCGGGCGGCGCTGGCACCTGTCCGCCATGATGCGGGGGGCCCTGCGCAGCATGAGCTATGTTTCATCAACTCCGATGACCACCTCAAAATTAGCTCTAGGACTTCGGAATAAGCCAGAGCGGATCTCCTCCACAGCATCCATCAAGTACGCCTGCAGGGCTCTGCGCGCTGCTGCGCCCGCAGCTTGCAGTCCCTCTTATCGCTCCCCAGGTCTATTGTCGTAATCATAAGAATTTCTGCTGCAAATCCTGATAATTTCGACCCTCCTAATAAGAATTATGTTTTTAGTGGTGGTCAGGAATCTGCAATCAGTATCGGTATATTTTAGGGAAACATTGGAAGCTAACATCGTGATGCACATGTAAGTAGTGATAGGTCATTTAATAATTTACGCGTCATAACAAAATAATTGGACGG
>LQNS02007215.1:26168759-26179067 GCA_001587735.2 Parhyale hawaiensis | reverse complement strand
GTGTAACTTGGTCAGATGCGCTCCCCCTACACTTTCATATCATTCAGCTTTACAGGGACATTGCAAGATTCAGCGTGTATGCAAACAGCAGATTGAGATGGATGAGCTAAGAGAGAATTAGTAAGAATGCTCTTTCCAGTGTACTTAACAACTCTACAACTGTAGGGTAAAAGCTTGACAAGAACAAGCTTAAACATGAACAATTAGGTTAGAGTGAAATCATCACTGAGAATGATTTCAAAATCTATTTCAGCGCGGTGTTTGTGAAGTATAAATGAAAGGTCACATTTAAGTTTCTCAGATTACTTTCCAAAATAAGTAAAACCATATAAAACTTTGTACACTTCTGAGGCAATTTATCACTATTATCATTCACGTTGTTTAAAAATTTTCTAACCTGGAATTCAAACAATTTTGCATGGGTAGCCATTTGTCGAAATTGCTAAACCCTTCAATCGAATACACTAATTGACAGGATCAACAACACTATACATATCTTTAGAATGTATGTTGGTTTTTGGCCTATTCAATTCCCCACAGCCGGCCACACGACCTCTAACGCAGGGTAATAGTTCTAGAATCTCTGGAGAAGATTCTTACAATTCTTTGTATTCGTAGTCTTTCAATTAGCAGGGCAGCGCCATCTAAGAAGCAGTAGAACGAAAAAATAGTAGGTGCGCATTTGTCTTGTGCGCATTTGTCGTGTGCGGTTTTGTCAATGTGCGCTTTTGTCCGTGTGAGGTTTTGTCGAGTGCGCATCTGTCGTGTGGGCTTTTGTCGTGTGGGCTTTTGTCGTGTGGGCTTTTGTCGTGTGGGCTTTTATCACTGTGAGCATTTGTCGTGTGCACATATGTCCGGTCACCGGTTTTGAGAGCTCCGTCAAAACTTTTTCTGTCGGGCGCACAATATCTTTATTTTGTAACTCGGGTTTGCACTCTTCCTCATATGTATGCATTAATGTTGGAGTGTCTATTGTTTCGTCGAAGTATTATTTTGATAACCATTCTATTTTAAGTACTCTGTAGGTATGTCATTAATTTATATATTTCTTATTTCGGATGCGATTTTGGTAAATTGTGCACACCTATTCCTTATGCTTAAAAGCCGGAATCTTCCATGTATTTATTTTTTTAATTGACCCTCTGCATTCTATTACATCCACGCATTATTTATATATTCGTTCACTCATACGGCACTCTTTCAGTCAGATGTGCGGCATTGACGAACATCAGTGGATTGACCTCCGCCTACGAGGTTATGTTTTTATCGGAGTTTGTCTGTCACCAAGTTAGCTTAAAAAGTTGTAGATTGAATCGTCATGAAGTTTACGAAGAATGAGAACATAATTCAGAAAGTTATGGCCAGACCTTCATGAAATTTTTAGGGATTCAGGGATTATTAGAAATGTTGAAAGACACAACCACATTGTTGTGATGATCGGTTCATCCGTTTGGTGCATGACTAAATGTCTTAGTGTTTGTCAGAACATAACTCAGAAAGTTCCCGACGGATCTTCAAGGAAATTACAGGAACTGTTACTTATGTAAACAGACACAAATGACAAAATTTCGGTGATGATAAAAAGGAAATTCTGGTTTCAGCTTCAATTAGAATTTTTTGTTACGATTGCGTTGCTTGGTTGAATCAGGCGCTCTGAGTTTGCTTCTTCAGTCCGCGTTGGAACAGGCATTTTCTGTGTTTTTATTTTAGTTTCATACACTGTCCTATATCGTACTCACAATTTGTGTACATGTTCGGCAATGTCGTATATGACATTAATGAACGTTTGCCTGATTGCAGAGACGGCTCTTAGTAGCGAATCTTCGGTGTCGTCCCCCTCGCTCGTCAGCCCCTGCCCTGTCGGGAAGTTCCAGTGCTCGAGCAAGTCCTACCAGGCCACCTCCACCGACTCCCCGAACCCCAACTCCGTGCAGGACCCGGCCGCTCCCATCCATTTCCCCACAGACTCTAAGGCAGGTGGCAAGGGGCACCCCAGCAACTTCGTGGGGCGCCCCGTCCGCAGCAGCGACAAGCCCGACAAGTCGGAGGTGCAATGCATCGACGAGGCTAAAGTGTGTGACGGGACCCCGGACTGTCCCGACAATTCCGACGAGGCCCTGTGTGGTGAGTGATGTTGTGTGCTTGTGACGGGCTTCTGATGTTGCACTTGAGGAGCTTGTAATAGTAATGTTTTATGATTGTGTGAAATTCGTAATGAGGTTTTCGTCGTGAAGGTTAATGGCATGTGGATATGAGTACGTATTTTGTGTTGAGATAATATGTCGTGATTTTGTGTAGGAGGCCTTTGATGTTTGGAAGATTGTAATTGTGTGGTGACTACAGCTGCTTACATTGGGATGATGAGGGACATGTGGTGATGAGTAGTTCCTGATGTAATGAGTGCGTCGCGATGATTATTTCGTGGTGATGAGTAGTTCGTGATTGCATGGTGGGTCATCGGAATGGTTAGTGACCTGGGATATTGAATAGCTTGTGATTATGAGTGGTTTATAATGAATTGTTGAATATGACGTTTGGCATTGGCTCATTCTTGACTTCTAGGTGTCAACGAGTGCAACTACACGGATCCCAAGCCCTGCGCCCATACCTGTCGGGACCTCAAAGTGGGCTACCAGTGCTTGTGCTATCCTGGGTACAGAGTCAACCCGGCACACCCCGAGCTGTGTGTCGACATCGACGAGTGTCAGGAGTCGTACCCGTGCCCGCAGCTGTGCCGCAACCTGCGCGGCTCTTACAAGTGCAGCTGCAGTCCCGGCTATATTTCCGAGCAGGATGGCAACATTTGCCGGGCCAATTCCAGTAAGTTTGCCTGCCCATTTGTGCGAGGTAATTGCGCCGTATGTTGTGCTGCCCGCTCTTCTTCCTACTAATTTGTGAGGTTGGAAATCCGAGTCCGACTTTTAGGGTTCGCAAATGTCCGGTACGATCTCTTGATGCCAGTTGTCAGACCCAGTGACCAAGCGCCCAAAAACCTCCCAACTCCTTACTACTACAACCTGGTAAATGGGCAGTATATATTATATACCAATCTGCATTATGTATGGACATTAGATTCTACGTCGGTTCCCTATTTGTGTAGCGCCCAGTATTCACCTATGTAAGGTCTAGTGTAATTTCTACATTAAATGCCGAACTAACTCCAGTTGCTGACACGGCACATCTAAGGAAACTATTTCTCTATCCGCCCTTACCTGATCTACACTCGCTAAAATAAAAATCCCACGCGCCATTGGCACAAAATGAAATATGCTTGTTTAGATTCTATTACCTATTGCAACATTGGGAAAGGGAGGCGATTTGTGTGGACACAGGGGCCATGACTGACCGGTAGCAACGATACACCCACATCGCAGGTCGCGGTATCAGTGAAGCGCGAGCGAAAGCATCAGTTCTCTCAGTATCGATGTTACTGGTTGTAGCACTTACTTTCCATTGGTATTTTTTGGCTCACACTGCTCACGACGGGCTCTGCAACTCTCAGTCGGAAGAGAAATATCGTTTTATTAGATCGGGCAGGCCTGTGATGTCTGTTGTCTTCAACGTGAATGTGTCGGGAGCTATTTATCATGTCGGCATCCACGGTCCAATCTCTGTAATAGCGATGTTCCGGAGGATGTTTGGGCGTTTTCCCTTGGGTGTTGATGCTGCAGTTGAGAAGGGTCTAACATCACCTCACTTCTTAGCAGCTTATATATATCCTTGTTTTTTATTCTTGACACTGGAAAGTCTCTTTTTATGGCTAGGGTGATTTCGCCCAGTTCCGGACACGATAATTGACTAATGTAGGCGCCTTTTCGTTCGAATCTCAGAAATGACGCGGGTAGTCCAATAGAAGCGATATTGCAAGACTTCTCCCATGCACGTCCCATGTTGTGCAGTTTGACCGGAATAATATGAATGAACAGTTAATATTCTAATCAGTTTTGTCAATGATGAGAGCAGTGATGTTTTCGCCCTCAGCAAACCTAATTTAACAAGAGATTCGTAGCATCTCACTGTACAGCTGTGAAGGCAACACTGAAAGGTAATGACTAAGGAAACACAAATATTTTTGCTGCAGCAGTAGTATCGAATTATTTAAATATAATAGAAATTCAAGCTTGCACATTCTCTTGTTTTAATTATGTAGCTAGTTATATAGAGGTATTCCTTGATGAATTCTGTCAAGTGGAACCTTAGGTGAGTTAAAAAAAATGGCGTTATGTGCCGTAAATGCTTATAACAGTTAATGATTTGATAGTGTAAAAATTAAAAATATTCCTTTCATGACAAAAATCAAATAGAAAAATTAAAAAATAATGATTTTTTATACAAAATCAACTGATTGATTGAGTTGATAAAATCAATTTGATTTAATCAATGCCAATCCTGATAAATGCTCTTAAGAGTTTATCATTTGATAGGGGAAAAATATCCCATTTCGAGTAACAATGGAATATATACATGAAAAAATAATATTTTTTATAAAAAATCACTTGATTTAGTAAATGCAAATTCTGCTTCAATGGTAGTTACCTAGATAATGGCTCATTAGATATTAGATTGGATTTTATTAAAGCATTTGATTGTTTAAATACCATAGCTAATATAACTTTGAGCATGTAACTACTTCCTCTTGTTTTAATTCTGTAGCTAGCTACGTAGAGGTATAGGTTGTTGAATTCTTTTAAGGGGAACCATTGATATGTTGAAAGATAGAACTGGTGTTGTGTTGCATTAATGCTGATAAGAGTTGATTTTACGATAGTGTAAAAATATTCCATTTCTTGAAAAAATCATGATTTTTTATAGAAAAATCAATTGATTTAATCAGTTGATTAAATAAATTTGATTTAATTAGTAGCAAACCTTCTGCAATGATAGTTACTTAGATAGTGGGTCATTGGAGGATAGATTAGATTAAATCAAAATACCGTGGAGATTTAAGCATGCGCTTCTTCTTGTTTTAATTATGTAGGTAGCTATATAGAGGTATATATAGGTTGTTGAACTCTAATTAGGGTAACCATAGTTATCTTGAAAGATAGAATTGGTGTTGTATTGCATGAATGCTCATAAGAGTTGATCATTTGATAATGTAAAAATATTCCATTTTATGAAAAAAAAAAATGATTAAAAAATAATTTTTTTATAAAAATCAATTGATTTAGTCAATTTATTAAATCAATTTGATTTAATCAGTGCCAACCTCACAAGTCTCGTAGGAATAGCATTAAGCTATATTATAATTAAAAAAAAACACAGTTGCCGTTACATGACAGTAGCCATTGTTTACGTTTACGAAAGAAAGTCGCAAGTCAGGGATGTAGGATCTTTTGACATAGCTCTGGTAGTCCGTGGTCGACTGCAGCCGTGCACTCCTCTGAGGCCAGTGCGTATTTACCAGCGTAGCATGAAAGGGATGACGCCACTCACGGTGCTCACATATACAGTATTTGCTGCTGTCACATGGGCGAACTCTGCATTATCGCTGTAATGTCCATCATGTTGCAGCGGTTCAGCCCCGACTGCTGCTGTCCAATCGCTACTACATACGGGAAATTGGCATCCACGGCGACTACAACAGGACGGTGGTGTCTAACCTCACCAATGCTGTGGGGCTCGACTTTGACTGGAAGGAGAACTGCATCTACTGGTCTGACGTAGCCAACCTGTCGTCCTCCATCCGACGCAAGTGTGGGGATAACGATACTGAGGTTCGTAGCTCAAGTTTTCTTACGTTGTGGTCGTGTTCTTCCCAGCGTGGGGATACGATAGTGAGGTGTGTGTCTGAAGTTATGTTATGGTCGAATGGGGCGCTTCCATCGAGACTCTAATGCTAAAAGCTTTAGGGTGACCGAAACCTCAGTTCTGAGCCTTGGATTTGCCACTTTCAGTCAATCAAGTTTCATGTATTAATCGGTAATGGATCGAGCTTACAACGCACAAAAGCTCAATCGTATTAGCTTATGTTGTTGGAAGTGAGTCACTCAAGCATGGTTACAGTGCTGCAGCGGCAACAAAACATGGTCTGTTACGAGAAAGGTGCCGTGCGTTAGTCCGTACCGTCGAGTGTAACGTCACTGACTAGAGTTTGTTTCTGGAGTTGGCCATCTCAGGAACACCCGCGCCATGATTGCAGATTTTTGGTTAGTTTTCGGAAGGTGTGAACTTTAAACTTTAAAAGATTGCCATCGGTGTCACATAACTCGAGGGTGAAGATCAAATACGTCCCATTTTGATTGCGCTAAAACGCAACAAAATTACATGACTGTGTATTCACACTGTTGTTTCCAGGAGACAGATATATATATATATATACTTAGTAATGTACCTATACGTAGATGCCCGCTATTCAAGTCTTCAGCATCTTTCACCGAGGTTTTTGCACTAAATTAATATCGTCTGTACAGCTTTTTTTAAGAAATACATTACGCTATAACATAATGAGACGGTAACGAAACTTGGAAACAAAAAGTGTCAGAATTACTGAGCAGCTTAACCTATAGCGCCTATCGTCAGATATACGTCAAAATTCCCTCCGGGAGCGTAGGATGGACCATAGGAAGAGGGTAAATAGGTTCCCCTATCTTATCGGGGAGCGGCGCCCCCAGGGGTACCCTGTAGGTTACCTTAACTATGCCTTTGGGACGTCTGCTTTTCGTGCCCACTCTGCTTTCTTCCATTTTATTATCGTACTGTTGATGCTTTCTTCTGTTCCTTCCCTCATTTTCACCAGCGTACTGTTGATGCTTTTTTCTGGTCTTTCTCTTCTTTCCCGATTTTCTTGCTCGTTGATCCTGTATACAAACACCCTCGTGCATGGGTTCCACGTTTCTCTCAACATACTAAATGTCCCTTCTTTCTTCCTTCCTTTAGATCACAGTGTGTGCTGTGGGTAAGAGACTTGAAAGCGAGGAATGTAATTATAATGTCCTCAACTCAACTGAGCTACTGCCGTGGGGACGTAACCTTCCTGAGAGATGGGGCGGGGGGAGTCGTTGCAGTCTTTCGTCAATGGCGCCATAAATCTTCATGACGTGTGGTAGACTGTAGCTGTACATAATCCTCTGGAGTCAGTTGGCCTGTATCCACAGCACAAACCAGTGCGTGTGGGTTTTCGAGTTGAGAGTGCAGTCAAGTTGATTTTACCCTTCTGTATTTTTAGTATTAGGTCTAGTGATACATTCGCATTTAGTGCAACAACCTGCGTTTCTTGCCCAGACGATTCAGTGCTATGTGCAGTCTCCTGTTGCCATCAGCCGTCGCCTTGCTTATCAGTGATACACCTGCGTCTATTATCACTGCCTGTGATTCTTCCCCAGACCATCCAGTCCTCCGTGCAGTCCCCCGACGGCATTGCCCTGGATTGGATCGCTCGCAACCTGTACTGGTGTGACAAGGGGCTCGACACCATCGAAGTGTCCAAACTCAACGGCAGTTTTAGGAAGGTGCTCATCGGCAAGGACCTCAGCGAGCCCCGAGCCATCGTGCTGGACCCGTACAGAGGGTAAGTGTATCATGTAGCTATACTCTAAGTTAAGGTCAGGAACCTAAGTAAGCCCTGAGCCATTGTGCTTGACCAGTACAGAAGGTAAGCGTATTATATAAACTGTAACTTAGGGTCGGGACCTCTGTGAGCCCTCAGTCAGAAACCTGGTTAAAAAGTGGACATTTTTCATTATAACTTGGAAGTATCGCAGACCAGCGTAATGCGCATTTTGCGGGATTGATGTTGTGTCTTTCTCTTACAGTAACTGGGAATCAATTGAGCGTCACTACAATTTCCCTGGGTATAAGTTTTTTTTGCTCATCAAGCAAGTTATCTTTTCGCATTTCTCGAATTATTTTTAGCTAAAAATATAGTACGATGAGTGCTCTCTAAACATAATGCTTTCACTTGATTCAAATCGTTAAATGGATGCAATATGATCTTCAAGTCGGCAAAAATATACTCATCCCGCGATTCAATGGACTAAAAGGTGGGATCTTGCGTTCTTTATTACCGAGCCTCTAAAACTTACCATGGCTGCAAAAACAAAGAATTGGGGGCTAGCGGACACGGACTCCTTTTTGCTATGACTGCGCCACCGTCGCACCGTAGATATTCCCTGTAACTTTAAGCAATCTTTTCAGCTGTGGACCATTGAACCAAAATAATAGTACTTTCTCGTAAGGTTATAATTCGAATGGCTTATTAAATGTTTCTTTCGCTTTGCAGCTATCTGTACTGGAGCGACTGGGGTGACAAGCCTCACATTGGTATGGCAGGCATGGACGGGTCGAACCCTCACGTGGTGTACAACTCCAGCATTGGTTGGCCCAACGCCCTCACCATCGACTACGCCTCCCACACGCTCTTCTGGGCTGATGCTAACAAAGACTACATTGCCATGGCTAATCTAGACGCATCTGGCGTCCAGCACATTATGAGCAAGGAAAATTCCAACCCGTTCGTGTATCACGTCTTCGCGTTGTCCGTCTTTGAGGACTGGCTGTACTGGACGGACTGGAAGGAGAAGAGCGTTCTCAAGGCCCACAAGTTCACCGGCGCCAACATCACCAAAGTGTACCGAGCAGTGGATCGTCCCATGGACATCCACATATTCCATCCACTCCGACAGATGCCCCTGCCTGGACCCAATCCGTGCGAAGATAATGGCGGCTGTAGCACCCTGTGCCTGCTCGCCCCCGACAACAAACACGTGTGTGACTGCCCCAACAGCTTCACGCTGGGGGCCGACGGCAAGTCCTGCGACCCCAACTGCTCTACCAACTTCGTGTGCGAGAAGGTCTACCGGTGTATTCCTTTCTGGTGGAAGTGCGACACTCAGGTAACCATATCTAATGCTACTAGCTTATTCTTCGGGGGACTTCATCATCGATGTTGAGAGTACGGCTGTTGGTATTTTTTTTTTGGCGGTAGTATCGTATCCAGCTTGACTTTTTGTACTTAATTAGCGAAGCTAAGTGTACCCAGTTTTCAATATATGCCGTCAACTTATGCAGGGTTCCCAGCCATACCTGGAAATCCTGGAAAATCAGGAAAAACGAAAAAAGTGCGTTAAATCATTGAAAAGTCATGGAATTTGAGACGAAATTGGTTTAGTCTTGACAAATCCTGGAAAAATCCTGGAATTTTATAATCCAATGATGCAAATTTTTGTTTCATGGTCTGATACAAAAAATGTCCTTGGTTATGATGTCTGTATAGTGCCCGTATGGGATTGTGGTAGGTACGCTGAGCAGCCAGAAGGGAGTAGCATCTCCTTGCCTCACGAGTTTTTTCTCCGTTTACACCATAATGTGGCCTAAGGTTTGTGTAACAGCTGAAGTACTTATGCACACCTTGCCTTCAGAATTTCTTGAGTACCTAATGAGTATAGCTACCTGACAGTATGTTTGCCCTACAGGCTTTAATCAGGTTTACCTGGATCAGTTACAATGAAAAAAAATTGTTGATTGCAAAAAGATTACCTTTGTGAAAGAACATTCATATAAGCAAGCGCAGTGGCCACAATAAAAAACACCCCGAAAGGCCTAGCTAATGCTAAAGTTACCTACGGGGACCTCATGAGGGCGCTACTCCCATAATATAGGATTGGCGAACCCAACTAATCTAACACTATGACGGACTATGGCAATCTATTTTCACATAAGAGGGTTCCTAGCATTTGAAGAAAATAAAATTGCATGATATTTCCAGGATGAAAATACAAATTCCATGATGAAAACAGACTCCATATTTCCAACCCAGAAAAGAGACCAGAATTAATTACAGTACCGAACTTAATATCAAGAAAGTGCACTGATAGCACTTGTTGAATATGATTCATATAGGCAAGTAGCTTTCACAAAGGGATAAGATGGCCTGCTGCACTATTTATACTCCCATTTTTGGGTAGTGCTATGCGCTGTTGTTGCGGTTCTTTTCCAACTTTCTGTTTTCATTCGCAATGACCCTCTGTGGGTACACACTCTTGCATGGGTTCCACCTTGCACTTGGCGTACTGTACCTTGTTTCTTCCACCCTTTGAGTCACGGCTTAAGTTAGGATTACAACAATAATAATGCCGGAATCTTCGTGGGGCTGGAGACATTCTGCGCGTAGACCATGTACAGATATTCTGTACGTAAACTGCTGTTCTAGTCTTCTATATACTACTACCATGTTCATCAGGAACACTGTTTAGAGCCTACTGGAAGTTCAACTTCCACTAGCCTCTTGCCCCCTGTGGGCGGGTGGCTCTCACCCACTTCAGCCTGTCTGGGGTCAACCAACCGGTGTCTAGGAGTCGGAGACCTTAA
>LQNS02007215.1:26137954-26159884 GCA_001587735.2 Parhyale hawaiensis | reverse complement strand
CGTAGCTGAGCGAAAGCGTTCAGCCGTTCCCGGGGGTTGGAGATGCTCAACTTGCGCCTTTTTCCTGTCAGTAGCGCACTGACCACTCTGAGACCTACCGGCAGAAAAGCCGAGACAAAAATCATTGACAATTTAAAACGCTCCCTAGTCGGCGCACGAGGCTGTTGTTAAACACAGGAATAGTTTGGCGCGATATAGGCAGTGTGCCACTGAAGCGCTAGTAAAAACTTCTTCTACTACTACTACTGGTGCCTACCTCCTCCGACTTCATGGACACCTACTCCCGGCAAGCCTTGGTGCTTCTAATGCTTTACCTGTGTATCTGGAGTATAATTACAGTATGTGTAACTTTTAAAAAACTTGAAATAAAGAAAAAAGCTAAAGAAACTAAAAAAAAATTTCTACTTGCAGTTTATGGAATCTACCCCAACTTGATTGTTGGGCGTCTCGCTCATTACCTGGAAGAGAGTTTCTTTTGAGCCAGCAGGGGAAGTAAAAAAAACATTTGGAAAACTTTAAAAAACTAAAAAATGAAAAACTAAGAAAAAAAAAAACGATACTTCTGCCTGCAGGGTTTGGAAGCATACCCAACTAGTCTGTTCGGTATCTTCGCCTACTAGCTACCTGTCTGAGAGATCTCTTTGAAGACAGCAGGTGAATTTCAAATTGTCCTGGACACTTGTTCCAACCTGGCTCTGCTGGGAGTTCTGCTCTGTGGGGTGTCCCGCACTAGACTGCTAGGCATCGGTGGTAATACCCTTTACCCTATCTGCACCTCTTCAGCGGGGTCGACTACCTGACAACAGAGGCTTACTCCATTTGCCAACAATGACGTTGACTAAATTGGGCGTGATCGAATGCTTGCACCTCTTCCACGAGCGTGCTGCTGCGGCTTCGAACGTACAAAATCTTATCTCGGTCTAGTAGTGCCTTGAGCTCTCGTCCGAAACCTCTGCGAATCATGTTTATGTAGTATGTACTGGACTGGTTCCAGCCCGGCTCTACTAGGAGTTCGGCTCTGTGAGCTGTCCCACGCTAGACTGCACGAGACCAGGGGTGATGCCCATTACTCTAACTGCCTGCGCCTCTCTCAGCGAGGTTCCCGCTACTAAGGGACGCGATAACCGCCCATTCTTTCATGTCGATTGCCGGGCAACACAAGCTAGCTTCATCTGCCGAAGACGACGTTGACTGAATCGTCCTTGACCGAATGGTCGCACCTCATATACGAGCGTGCTTATGCGGCCTTAAACATACGGAAATCTTACCTCGCCCTAACAGGGACTCGAACTTGTCACGCCCAGCGACGCCGGGCCCACCTCTCGATTGAAAGTCAAGGACATTGACCAGTCGTCTGGTAAGCAATTGAACACACCTCGGTGTCGAGAGCTTATACAAGCCCAAATGTACGAGACTCATATCTCCTTCGGCCATTGCTCTAAACTTGCGCCTGTCACTGCGTCGCTGAGACCGTCGTGCAGCAACAGGTAAGACCAATGATGCAGTATCCGAATGATCACACCTCAGTCCCGAGCGTGCTCATACAAGCCTCAAAGGGAGGAAATCATCGCCTTCAACGGGACCTTGAGCTTGTCTCACCCGGCGAAGCCCGGCTAGCCGCTTTACCAGAACATGTTTCACCTATAACTTCCGCGTGTATCAATCGTGCCACTGTCTGGATATTCGTGCCTCAGCGTGAAGCGTACTTATGTAAGTAGCATATGAGAATCATATGGACAATGTCCTGAACGGATTGCTCTGAGATCCATCAAGACCTTTAGTTGACCTGTACTCACGTCGGCCATACCTTCGAGGCTGACCACTATTGCAGTACCCGAAAGGCTGCACCGCAGCTACTCATGTTAAATCATCGAACATACGAGAGTCTTGCAGTGCCTTGATCTTGTTCTCAAGCGCATGACCTGAATTGTTTCTCCCCACGATGCGGGGAAGCTGCGCTGAGCTGTGGCTCACGAGTCTCCATCGCTAACAGCGATAACCGTTGCCCCTATTACCTCGCACGTTCACAACAATGTGCACTGGAAAGGCTCGCTATGTCTCTTGCTAAGTTCCCTGAACTAGTTCCACCCGGCTACGCCGGACTCTCCTCTCTCCACACCGTTTGTACTTACCTGGGTCGTCCCAACTACCTTGGGTACGAAACTCAGCTCGGTACCTCGCACCCGCCTTACTTACACCACAGTGATATTCCTACTCTCTGACCAAGGTATTTTCTTGACCGAATGGTCGAACTTCGAGAGGGAGCGTGCAAACACAAACGTCGACGGGACATATCTCCTTGAGTTGTCCTGAACCTGGCCGTCCCGCTTTGCTAGAATCACTTCCAGGTCGGAGCGCCCGCCTCAGAAGGCGAAAACATTTAACGCTGCTCTGGCACTACCCATTGCGGCATTGTTCAACAACTGCGCTGAAAGCTCGTTGGCTAGCACGACCGCACGAGTCAATCTGATCTGTTCAGAGCACGACTCTTTAGGACCTGTGTTAGGATGGCCATATCGGTTGTACTGAAATTTCACCTAGCGCCTTTGGCGAAACTCGATCTGTCGGTCCCGACAGGGACAGTCCGGAAAGTATGAACTCTGTGTTCAGCTTCGGCCTAGGTGGCGACCCACCGTCTCAGACCGTTTTAGGGCGAAAATTTGCGTCGCTAACTCAATAAGGACAACGTACACCCATCGTATCGCAAAGACATAGCCGGCTGCATCACTCAGGTACCTAGGGTCTCTACAGACCTGTGAGCTTAGCAGGCCCTGCGCAGGCCGTTGGTGTGCCCCGAGCCTCAGTACCTCACTCAATATTAAGGCCAACACCCGAACTTAGCTCTTCTAACTAGAACCGATCTAGTTCGACGGTCCTAAATCCGAACCACGGAGAGCATTACCTTCCGTAACATTATCAGCACATACGGGCTCAACTCGAGGAATAGTGCCCCTCTAGACCTTCCTAAGGAGTGCAAGCTCTAAACCTCCCTCCCTCCTACGAATTCTTCGCCGCGTGCGGTTTTCCGGTCAAGCACCTTTCTCCTTGCGTGCTACGCCCCGGTGGTGAGACTCACAATTAGCAGAAGTTGACCGACGGTTACCACCAACACGGACATTGGGCCCTCCACCAAGATTCTGTTGCACAAAGCCCGGAACATAAGCACCATCTGGCTTGCCAACGTATGATAGGGCATAGGGCGGTCAATGCTAGTCCTCACTACTTACTCACCAAGCTCTGCTGCACAAAGCCCGGAACATAAGCACCATCTGGCTTGCCAACGTATGATAGGGCATAGGGCGGTCAATGCTAGTTCTCACTACTTACTCACCAAGCTCTGCTGCACAAAGCCCGGAACATAAGCACCATCTGGCTTGCCAACGTATGATAGGGCATAGGGCGGTCAATGCTAGTCCTCACTACTTACTCACCAAGCTCTGCTAAACAAGTCTCCGACTTTCGAGCACTGCATAGTGCATACGCTCTATATTTAGGCATGATCGACCTAGCACGAGTACCTATCACCGAAAGTATTACTCGGGCCTCGCAACTCCGGAACCTCCTTTCCCATCCAGACTCTCAAGTAAACCCGTGGGGTAGTCTCCTGATGGTAGGAAGTTAAGACGAATTTTCACTTCCTCTTATACAAGTACACCTTAACGATTGCACCTAAGTTGGACGGCTAAGTTGTATTTAACAGGTTGGGACTTGAAATAATTAGTTTCTGCCTCTACAATCTGATCTCTGGTCGCTTCTACAGCCAATGGTTACCTGTTTGGGCTTTCAACTAATAGGTCCTAACGGTATCAAGTGACCTGGTGGTGAGAAAATATGCTTGTGACGAGCCAAGAGCGACGGAACACACCCTTTTTCTCACCATAAGGGAACTTGACACCGTGAAGTCCTCCCACCTCCCCGTCGCGACCAGATGGTTGCGTGGGCATGGTGAGCTGAGCCAGGGTAAACCCCGAGGTAACCGCCAGTCGGCTGACTGATGGGGTGGCTGCCTGGCGGCCGCGCCCCCAGGCTGAAGGCTGCTCTGGCTCGCGGGCCGCCGCTCAGCCGGACGTGGCGCTGACTGGCTGATGTACCGTGCGGCCGCTTGACAGAAAATCAGGATGGTAGGAAAAGCTTTGTTAATCTAATCCTCCTCGTACATTTTGAAACGATTATAGCATCAATCAAACTGATAAAGGTTGTTATGTTTTATGTAAGAATACCACTTGTGTAAGTTGGTCATATTGGTAAAGGGCAGAAGGAACTACTGAGCTAAGTCCTAACTGTGTCAAGCTCCCTTATGGTGAGAAAAAGGCGTGTTCCGTCGCCCTTGGCTCGTCATTTACACTTTGTATATTTCGTCGTCAGGACGATTGTGGTGACGGCAGCGATGAACCAGCCGACTGTCCCCCCTTCAAGTGCGAGCTCGGCCAGCTGCAGTGCGGCCCCACCACCAACTCGAGCAGCAGCAGTGTCAACGCCACCTGCCTCCACCCCGCCCAGATCTGCGACGGCATACCGCAGTGCGAGGACGAGTCGGACGAGCGCAATTGCGACGAGTACATGTGCCTGGCGAACCAGTTTAAGTGCCAGTCCAGCACCAGCAACCACGGCTTCTGCATCGACAAGGCGAAGCTCTGCGACGGCACCTCCGACTGTCCCGGTGGCGAGGATGAGAAAGATTGCCAGCCCAAGCCCTGTACTGAAGACAAGTTTGCTTGTGCCAACAATTCTCAGTGAGTTGCTCAGCGGTGTTGTGTGTGGCATGTTGGGAAAAATTTGTTCTTAAAAATTCTGTACTCTGCGAAAACAAGTGTTCGTAGTAGCAAAAGTAACCCTTCAGATTAATACTTTGTTTTACGGAATGGTTCGTATCTACTGTTTCCTCATGTACCTACCACGGATGCCTCCAGCATTGTCCAAAGCGCTCATCATCTTGCAATTCTGATTATCGTTAGCACGCTCCTCTATTATTCCTCGACTCGATGAGCACCCGTGCCTTTGCTGTTTTTGGCTTCGGATGGTGTACCATTGGAACAACTGAAGGTAGGTACCGTAAATGTCACTGCACGTTATTTAACGCTCCCCCCTTGTCCTCAGCTGCATCCCGACTGTGTGGATGTGCGACGGACAAAAGGACTGCACGGACGGATCGGATGAGCCCGAGGACTGCTTGGAAAGAATTTGCCCTAAGGACCATTTCAAGTGAGCTGATATCCTTCTATAGAAATTTCATAATATCCCTTATTCAAAAGAATCCGAGCTCTGCCGGCTCGTTTCTGTTTCTGGAGGTCAGCGAGTTGATGGTTCTGGAGATGGAGATTGAAGGGAGAAAGCGTGAGGCCCATTGGCGTGCATGCAGTGTCTTATGTATTTCTCGTTTTCTCGTCCAATAACAATGCATGACGTAACTGCAAGTGGGAATCTAGATATAAAATATTGGATGTAATGAGCGCAAGAGTAGAATTGGCAATAACCGTTATGGTTATGAACGATGTAAATTACAATTACGGGTACGGTAAAAGTTATAAGGCGCTTTTTCAACTTTAAATAAAGATTAGTTTAAATTGCCTTTTATCGTAAAATGATAGGGTATAGTTATAGCTGTGTTATTTTTTATTACTCAGTAACTTATTACTGTGTTATTTTTTATTATTCAGTAAGTTATTACTGTGTATTTGTTGTAAAATTTAGGGAAATGAGTAACATGTCAAGCTTTTAGTGAGCATCACAGTCCAATATTGCTCTATGGTGCACGTACTAAGGCTGGTGAAATGCAAGGTTACGACACTGCGAGCATGTCAGCTGTTAAGTGGCATATGTGTTGGCAGACAGGCGCCCCCTCCCCCCCCCCCGTGCGCTGAGCTCGCTCTAGTTACGTCATAAACATCGAGCACAAGAGGATCAGGTGAAACACAGAGCGATGCACCAGGAATATGACCACACAGATGTATTATGTTGACCAGTGTTTCATTATCCTGGTCTACTATCGATACATTAACAATTCTTTAATCCTAGAACTATCTCTGCTTCCTGCGCTGATCGACTCCCCACCTGTGCTTGTCCGTTGCCAATTGCTCCTGGCCTTTGCAGATGCAACAGCAGCGGCCAGTGCCTGCCGATGCGCTGGGTGTGCGACGGCGAGGACGACTGCAAGGACAAAGAAGACGAGCAGCAGGACTGCCACCTCAGCCTGCCCTGTGAAGAAAATGAGTTCAGATGCGGCAACAATGTGTGAGTTGTCGCCCGATTCCACAACCCCTGTGATGGGTTCATCAATGGCTATTTTTTTTACACATCTCTGCGGCCGACGCCGATAACTGTCAAATAATCTATATGCTTCACACAGACTCACTAACCTGAATACCTTTCTGCAGGGAATGTTGCATCTGGCCGCACTTCCTACTGCAAACGTTAAGTTAGTAAGTTTGGTAGGTTCTCTACACTTCCTCCTTTGCTCCGTGAAGTGGGTCACCAATGGTCTTAAGTAACCTATCCCACGACACTCCTACCTTCTTCCGTGCGGGGGGCCTAAAATAAAAAGGCCCCCCGCACGAGTGTTTCTTTCTCCTATCTTTTCCTTTCGTCTTCCGTCCCTTCAGATGCTACACGCCTTATTGGTGAGTCAGTAGTACCGGCCAGTAGTACCGCAGCGCGGTAGGCCAAGGTTGAGACAAGTAGAACTCACTTGGTGAGTTTACATTCAAATTGAGACGACTCCCGTCCGCTGCTGATGTAAGTAAGCTGGGACTCGAATAATAATAATTTTCCTGTGTCCGATGCCGTCATTAGGCGGTTGTGCTGATGTAACTTCGCTTCGGTATTCAGCTGGTTTAGGACGAGCTATCCACATATACTTTGTTTCAACTTTGATTCATGAATTGTGAAGGATAAAAATAACTTATCTAGCAGTGAAAGTGTTTACTGAGAGGTGTTCGTTTGCAGCGATGCTGCCCGTCTTTTTTTCAATAAAAAATTATTTTACAGCTTAGGATATCCTTAGCTCCCACTGGAGCTCGTAACTAAGGAGTTTCACCGCTGTTATCGTCTAGGTTGACTTTTGGAACGGGCGCTCACTCGCGCACCAGCCATCAGCTTCAAATTAATCCAATGAGTATATACTAGAGAGGCGGGTGTAACGTGCTGGGACGAGGGAGTTTTATTATATTAAGAGTCTTCGTGCGCCTGTTTCGTGGCGCCCATTTTGGAAGTGATGCATGGCTGATGTAACAGCCACTTAGCAGCCGCAGCTTAACGTAATAACTGCTGTTATCATTACACTTTTTGTACCAAGGAGCGCCAATGATGTTGCACCTGTTAACGAAGCTTCCACTTGCTCGTCTCGCAGGTGTATTCCTTCAGACTTCCGCTGTGACGGAGTGGAGGACTGCGTGGACGGGTCCGACGAGGGCGAAGTCTGTACCAGGCCGGGGACTGGCGCCGTCAAGCCCTGTGAGAGCGATGAATTCTCGTGTGGTCATCCTGACGGGTGAGTCTTTGTCGTGTTGCAGCTGCTTAGTAAAAATCTCCCCACCGTGTTTATTTTATGCGAACGATGTCGGCCTCAGTGAACGGATATTTGAAAAAACAAGTGACTTTATGGAAAATGGTCATTTTGTCAAAGTAATGTTTTGAGTTCTTCAAAATTGAGTCTCTCTTAGACAAAGTTTTCATGTTGTAAATAGATCACGAGATGTTCCGCGGGAAGCCAACAGCTGTTGAACCGACTGGGAAATAGTTCATCTTAATGCGTTCCGAGGGTAAATGCTACGGTATTCTCATTTCTATTGACTTGTCCCGTGCAGCGCCTTCTTCACTCGCTCATGGCAAATTTTCGACTACTTTCGAAGCTTAGAACTTTGCCGCCTAATGGGACTATTCAGTCTCGGTTTTGATGATGCTCATTCTGTCAAAATCAGTGTTGATCACTGCCTATTGAAAAAATTTAGCCCAACAGCTGATCCTGATAGAAGAAAACATCAGATAATATCGGCTGATTATTTAAAATTTTCTATTTGTATGTAGTCAGAAGAGTCACTAAAAAGTGCATGTTATTAATTGCACTCCAATTACAATATTGATTTACTAGCTGCCAGGTGACAGTGCTACGTTTAAACTTGAAATTAAAGGCAAGCTCACACGGTAGTCAAATGCATCGTTCTCTCAACTTTTGGCCAAATGTTTCGTTGTGTTTTTTAAGCCCGGCTGTTTATCTACGTACAGATTTAGTCAAAATCTTAGCCTTGGAATCCTTTGACTCGGCAAGTGCTACTGGTGAAGCTTTGGACATCTTTTCAAATTTGAAGTGAATTCAAACTCGCAGAGTTGTGCACTTTACTGATGTTTAGACGGGCACAGCAACGCATTCGGCCGCTGGTGTGAGATAACGCGTTCATTTGACTGTCGTGAGAGCCCGTCTGAATCCCCCTGCACACCATAGTGTTTTGTCCTGCATTTTCACTCCACCGCATTCGCTTGCGCTGCTGTGTCTGTGTAAACAACAGAAAATGTACTGATTTCTGAGTCGCCATTGCCTCGAGATTTGAAGAGACACAAGAAACTATACTTGTGACACTTGTTAAGCTGGCAGTTGTGACAGATAACATTCTTTCGAAACTCTCGCGGTAGACACCCAGTTGTGATTCCATGAATTGCTTCGACACAACAAAATATTCGAACGCGGTGAAGTGAAAACACGGTACAACTGACCTTCGTCTGCAGCGGGCTTTAGACCCGCTTCAAACGATAATCTTTTGTCCTGTGTTTTCAATTCCTAGCTTTCAAATGATGTTGTATTTATTTAAGAAACGGAAAAATGCAGCGTTGTCTGAGGTGTTATTGACTAAAAATTTGAAAATGCATTGATACTTCATAGTGACACTTGCTGGAGAGCCGCGTTACATCTAACAATTCAACAATTCTTTTGGTAGACACACAGTTGTGCCGGCGTGACGTAACGATGAAATCTGAAACTATGACGTTAAAACATGCCACGACAGACTATCATGTGCTGCGGGCTTTGAGGAGGTGCACACTGCCAACTAATTGGTTCCACTTTCCTCCCTCCTCATGGGCAGGTGTGTGCCGCTGAGCGCTGTCTGCAACGGCACCAGCGAGTGTCGGGACGGTCAGGACGAGCTCTTCTGCCACACGCAGGGGCCTTCCTGCGCCCAGTGGTGCAACTCCACCGGTGACTGTATCCTTAGGTACGTGCCCGGGCATCCTTCACGTCAGTTGTGTGGCCCACGTGTGGCTAATTTTCCTCAGGGAGCGTCACTGTTAGAAGGAATTGGTGTAAATCAGAAGTAGGTAGTGCTCGTGGTGCTTGAGGAATATTTCTATAAAGGCAGGCACTGTCCCGGCGACCTGATCGTACGAAGTGTAATCTCTTGTTCTGATGTGATGCATTTAGCTGATCCTTTCATATGGCCATCCATGGGCGCTAGGTCAGCTCTAACTTTCCTTTTATATTGTGAAATCCCTGTCACGATATGTTTGGGCTTCACGCACCCAAGGGTCCCGAGTGCCTACTCCGCAGGGGATGATGCTACTTGCCGCAGTTCCTGCTGACGAGGTTAGTTTTGTAAAGTTAGGTAGGCTCTCTATACTTCCCCTTCTGTTTCGGGAGGTCTGGCTGCTGATCGAGGTGGCTGACCAATTCCCACTAGACTTCTACTTTCTTGTATTTCGTTACCTTTCCCTGTGCGGCGTAGCTGAGCGAAAGCGTTCAACCGTGCCCGGGGGTTGGAGATGCTCAACTTGCGCTTTTTTCCTGTCAGTAACAGACTGACCACTCTGAGACCTACCGGCAGAAAAGCTGAGACACATATCATTGACAATTTAAAACGCGCCCTAGTTGGCGCACGAGCCTGTGGTTAAACACAGGAATAGTTCGACGCGATGTAGGCAGTGTGCTACTGAAGCGATAGTAAAACTTCTACTACTACTACTACTTTATGTTGTGAAATCTTTCCTCGTCACAAGCATGATCATGCGCGCCATTATCGTAACATCAGTTGTGCCTACGGTGGTTGTACAAGTGGAGCGCGCTTGAGCGAGTCGTTGCGGGGGTCCACAACCTGCTCTTCATACCTCGTGACCGGAGAATTCCACCGTGGAAAATTCCACCGTGGAAAATTCCACCGCGGAAGATTCCACAGCGGAAAGTTTCACCGCGGAAAATTCCACCATAGGAATATTTCGCCACAGAAAGTTCCACCGCGGAAAGTTCCTTAGGAGTTGCATAGGAAAAATCTGCTGTTCCTATATTTTTGAAATGATTTTGTAAGTCAACTTGATATTTCCTTTTGAAGAATATAGTCAGTTACAGATATGTACTTATTACAATTATGAGATAAATTAAGAGATAAATTAAAGTAAATATATTATTTTAGTTTTTTAGTCATATGGTAATATCTTAGCATTGTTGGCACAGTTACTAACTTCCAGAAGCATTTTCAATATTAAGAACTGGTAAGTTATTGGAACAGATTAAATTTATCTGTCATTAACATGACACATGCTTTGGAATTTGCTGTGTCTTATATAGGTATTTTATTTGTGATCCCACTATGGCAATTTCTTTTATACGAAGTGAAAATAATAAGCTGAAATTAGTAAATGCACAAAAACTACGGCTGTGAGAAACTTACTGATAATATTTCGAAGACTAGATCGTATTGGCGTTGTGAATTCGTCTACAAAGACAGCAGAGCCCGTGTGCACCCTGTTTATGGAGCTAATGCTAGCGATATTATTTTTCATAGTGGTCTGCATGACCACCCAGTTAATGGGGCCCTCATTGATGCTAAACAAGCTGTAAATGCAATGAAAAACAGGATCACTAATACTACGACGGCGCCTACAAGAGAGGTTCTTGCTAGTACTCTGCAATCAGTTGGTGAAATGCTAGATTACAATTGCCAGAACTACCGACTCTTAGCCGCGATATTCATTATTGGAGACATCCTACTTGTCTAAATTAGGACTTTCTGATAAAGGGGTTCTGTATTTCTTCAGTACTTCAGTTGAACCAATGTGTATCCAGAGAGATTGGTATTATCCCTTCACGGAGAGTTTATTAAGCTGAGCTTATAGAATAGCTCGCAAATTCAATTAGCTGGACCAGCTGCTAAGAATAAAAGTACTCCACAAATAATTTACACGGGTAGTCTACTGTAATTACTTTTCAATTGGAAATATCCCGTTAAGATTTCCATGCTGTGGATCTTTCCGTGGTGGAATTTTCCTACGGTGGAATTTACCTGCGGTGGAATTTTCCTATGGTGGAATTTACCTACGGTGGAATTTACCTACGGTGGAATTTACCTACGGTGGAATTTACCTTGGTGGAATTTTCCTACCGTGGAATTTTCCTACCGTGGAATTTTCCTACCGTGGAATTTTCCTACGTTGGAATTTTCCGCGGTGGAATTCACCTAGCACCTTCATACCTATTCATCCACTGCCAAGAATACGGCTATTAAGGCCCTCTAACACGGGCGGGTAATGTCTGGCGAACAGCGGGCAGAATTTCAGAGAACATGCCCGCCGAACATTGAGGTGCTATGACACGAGACGGCGAAATCTCAAGGTCATGTCGGTCGGGCAGCTCTAAATTACATACTTTTCATCTGATTATGATTAAACAGGGAGCAAAATTTGCAAGTTTTGTAGTGAAATAACTTCTACAACTAGTTTACAACAATTTTGCAATAATTTGAAAAGCTTAAAAGCAAATAAATTAAATGTTGGCCTGATAATGCCCGCTGTTCTGGAGGCAAATTTCGCGCAGTGAGCAAACCTCTGGCAGCAGCGAATGTCTGCCGGGCAACGGGCAAAATGGGCTGCCCGCCGGGCAATTCCTCCTGTTTGCTGGGCAATGTTCGCCCGTGTAATAGGGGCTTTAGTGAGACTTGCAGTATAACGTTAAGAGGGAAAGTATGCCACGCGCTTGTGCTCTGGACGCTTTTTCGATTCCAAATGTAGCGAGAGATCCGTGTGCGGGGTAGCTAGAGCTCACTAGGGGCACAGCCACATCTTGCGACGCTTCTGAGGTAACTGAGATTTGTGTCTACCTGAAGTCCTTGAACAATGAACATGTTCTGGGTAGAACTCTTCGCAAGCTCGGATGAAAACCTAAGCAGGGGCTTACTCCTTATATATTCCGTCGAGGCTGTACCATTCTCTGTCAAGGGGCGGCGACGCAGCGATAATGTGCACTTGAGTATAATCTTTACCGTAGGCCCAGTTTTGGTAAATTGAGCCTGTGATCCACGCCGATAGGTGTAGATCTTCTGGCTGAAATGCCAAGACAAAATATTGATTCTTCACAGTCATGCGGCTTAGAATCGTTGCGCTGGCAATCTCTTTACTGTGCTCCTAGCATAGCCTTCGCAACATACTACTGCGTGCGCACAATGCTTTCTTGCTCTAGTCTCCTTCTGCTGACGATCTTTGCTCCGCTTTTCCTCTTTCTTCCCGACTTGCTGTTCTTAATTGTGGTGGTCGTAGTGGTTCGATGGGGTGGGATCTCCTTTTATATCTTTCTATGTTTCATTGCCAATGTAATGAATAAAAGGAAGCGCCAATTTTGGGTACAACGGGATTCCTCTCGGTCACCAACCGCCTGCAGCCTAATTCTCCATAACGCGACAAGAGGATCTGAGCGGAAGCCTGAGCCCCTGAACAGACATTGCGGACACACACGCACACACTTGTGTCGTCTGTGTTCCCTCGCCGCTGATTGTAACATTACTATTATGTCTTACTGTGGCAGAGAGTGGCTGTGTGACGGAGATATCGACTGTCAGGACGGTAGTGACGAGCAGAACTGCAGCTGTCATGGTAACCATGAGCGGTGCGGCGACTCGGTGTGTCTTCCCTCCTCATGGTTCTGCGACGGGGAGCCCGACTGCAGTCACGGCACGGACGAGGACCCTGAGTATTGTGCCACCAGGGAGTGTCCTTCTGGCCGCTTCAGGTATGCAAATGCAAGAACATCTTTTATGTGACACTTCATATCAGGCGTTGTTCTTGTGTCAGGGTTGTTGGAGGCCATCCAGTTACCGGGGAGATAAGGCTAGGCAGGGTTGGGCGCTGTGAGTACGAAGATGACCCGTAAAGACAGTGTATATATTCATTGCCGGAAAACTAGTCAAAATGAGATGCATTTTCATAGTGGTGCAATGATGATATTAGTTGTAATTCAGCGAATGTCTGCCGGATAGCTTGCAAAATGTGCCCCCTAATGTTAGCCGAGCAATGTTGGAGCGTCTAATGGGGCCTTTAGCTAGAAGGAATCGGACACTTTCAGACCAGGAGTCGGAGTCGGGAACTGGTTAAATCCAGGAGTGGGAGTCGGGCGTCATACAGCTGACTTCGGAACTCTGGCATTCTTCTGTGAACTATCTTGTATTAACTACAATGTCGTGAGTAACACCATGCAGCTGACTCTGGAGGCCTATAGTTGGTATGTATTAGATGTTGTAGGCAATGTGCTACTCTGTCGACATCAACTACGCCCAAAACGCCATGGTTAGCAATCAAGCTTCCAGTGTTTTCATTGGTTCTCCTACAATATCCACGATAATCCGACTGCTCATTTCTGTGCTTCCTTTTCTATAAGGATTTACTGTACACAATGTGGGTACACCCCCGGCATGGGTTCCTAGAACCTCTCGACATACTAATGTTCTTGTCTTTTTCCTGTCTTGAATCACCGTGTTGTGTTCAGGGAGGCCTTGAACCACTGTATGATCTAATCTCTGGGACTACTATGGGTCAATGCAAACCGGAGCCCAGGCTTTGTTTCCTGTCTGGGTATGGGTTTCTTGATACATCTGTTAACCAATACCGTAATAACATCCAATATCTCTAGCCCTCTAAAGTACGACTCGGTGTGACTCATTTCCTGCAGATGCAACAATTCCATCTGCATCCAAGACTACAAGAAGTGCGACGGGCAGCAGCACTGCAGCGACGGCTCGGATGAGGACCCCGCCCTGTGCAAGGGGCAGCATGAGGACCACACCTGGTGTGGCGAGGGTCAGTTCCGCTGCAGCAACAGCCACTGCATCAGCCACACCCTCGTCTGTGACTCCTTCAACGACTGCTTCGATAACTCGGATGAGCAGGACTGTGACAACAGTGTTTGTAGGTGAGTTGATTTTGCCGGATGTGAACGAGCTCTCACACGAGTTCTCATATGTTCATATACTGCTGCTTGAACTGAAATTTTTTGATTTATCAATCAGGTGCCTTGTGGTTGTAACGAGGCCTGTGTTCACACGACCGCCTCTTGGCTCCCATAATGGTTCAGTAGTAGAATTATCGCCTGCCTATCTAATCTTACTGCCGAATGCAGTGTTAAGCCCTTGTAAACAGCAGAAAAGTGCGTGACTTCTGGAGTTTTACTGCACTCCGAGTGTGAAGGGATATCCAAAACGTCATTAGTGACACTTGCTAGCCCATCTGTCTTATGATTGTAGTAATTCTCTTGGTAAACCCGACAATTCTGTGTTTGTAAGTGTGCAACAACACATTCTGATGCTGAAAACTTCGTATGCAGGTCGAAAGACTCGTGTAAACCCGCCTCTATCGGTGGCCGAATGCTCAGCTTTTTTTTATCACTTATAGCCCGCAGGGGTTTATTCTGGCGGGCCCTACCCCTGCCACAATATATTTGGGCATCACGCACCCAAGGGCCCCGAGTGCCTTTTCGCAAGAGGTGTTGCAGCTTGCCACAGTTCCTGCTGACGAGGTTAGTTTTGTAAAATTAGGTAGGTTCTTTACTTTTCCCTTTTTGTACCGTGAGGTGGGCTGTCGATCGAGATTACCGACCTAGTACGCGGGACAACGGTAGTCTCTCTCGTGTGGAAGGCCATAAAAGAAGCCGTCCTCTCGAGTGTCTTTTACTATTCTCTGCGACTTTTTCCCACCAGTAGCAGCGCACTGAGCCAAATTGAGTTTTTCCGGCAGGAATGCCGAGATAAAATATTCCTACTGATGACGTAATAATAAAAATGAAATTCACTGTTGAATCGCCTGAGTTGCGGCTACGGTGGTAAAGCTGAAATACTGTATATATAACTAAACGCATGCATGGGTTTCTCCATTTGCTTGCCATGCCACATGTTCTTTGTTAAAGGCTGAAACGATGACTTATGGCCAGTGTAACATAATGTATGGGAACCTCCACGCAATCTGCTGCAACTGATCTTAATATTACGAATTTAGCAATCATACCATTGGCTGCGGTTATCGTTAGACGTCCGTAATCAATTGAAGCTCCTCAACCCAAATCAGTTGGGGAAAGGATGTTTTTCAACTGGGCGAAGTTGAGGGAGTAGATGTTTCACGGCTTAAAGTAGGAGAAAGGATCTGTAACTAATTTGACGTCCGTAATTTTTCATTTTGCCATAACGACAATTGCACCATCTAGTCTAAAACAAATTATCACTTGACAGCTTCGGCAAGTGCTCTCAGATCTGCATCCCCAAGAAGAACACCAACGCCACATGTTACTGCGACTCCAACTACCTGCTCTACACCTCGGACAAAAAGCGGCGGTCGTGTGTGGCCAAAGGCGCCGCCCCGTACCTTCTTGTTGCTGAGGAGACCCGCCTGCTCAGAATGGATGTGTACCAGCAACCTAATTCTGTGTGGTCCCACGACTCTCACTCTGTAAGTTGTATGTGGTCCCACGACCTTCACTCTATAAGTTTGTATATTGCGTGTTGTACCACGACTCTCACTCTAAGTTTGTATATTGTATGTGGTCCCACGACTTGCACTCTCCAAGTTTGTATTTTTTGTGTGATCCTGCGACGCTAACTCTGTGAGTTTGAATATTGCGTGTTGTAACACGACTCTCGCAAGTTTCTACTTAACTCCTTGATTCTTCTGGATACTCACGGTAGCAGCAGACGTTGCGTGCTGCACAGTTGTGCTGAGGGTCCTGGGAACGATTCCAGGCCAGGTGACCGATTTTTCTACAAGACTCTCGGAGCGCTGAATCAGCGCTCAAGCTGGATATACACGGAGGGTGCGTTCCCCCGGGAACGCCCTTCTCTCCCTCCCCACCTCTCTAAATAACTACTGAATCCCCGATCACCTCGGGTGTCAGAGCGCCACTGGCGGTTGTGAGTGTGGGATGTAGCTATCTTTCAGCTGCTCTCTCATCATGTTCTCTTGTGTAATCACAATCCTAGAAGTTTCTCCTAATCAATAAAAATTTCCTGGGGCTTAAGTTTTAACGTAGATGCATTTAGTGAGAGCAAGGGAGGTGCTTTGAAACGAAAAAAAAATAATAACTCAATTGCTCTTCAAAATTCTTCTTGTGAATTAAGTCTTGTATAAGTTGAAGAAAATTTTCCTCGCATTCGAATCTTAATCTATGGCTAATATTGCCGCAACTGCCTAGTTCATTGCTACTGTTTAAATAATCCTTCTATCAAACTCTTCATGGTCTCCTTATCTCTTTTAATTCTTACAGAGAAGTAATGCTACCATGCTCGCAAAGTCAAATACATACTACCGTGGGTGAACTGAAAAATAGTGTTTACTCGAATACCTTTCGAAATTCATCCAAACTTAATCTTCTATAGTTTAAAAAGTATTCATTGCTTTTCATATCTTAATTCTAGGATAATATTGCTGCAAGTTCTCTTTCATTTCTTCGGTTTAAATGATCCTTGTACCAAATTCTTCATAATTTCCTTTTCTCTTTTTTATTCTTACAGAGAAGTAATGCTAGATTAGTCAAATACCCCGCTTTTCTCACAATCTTATGTTTACTGCCATGGGTGACTCACCCTCCGTCTAAATGCCAGTGGGGAAGCTTGAGAGGTGTAGGGTAAGGGCGTCACCCGGAGGAAGGCACCCTCCGTGTAAATTCAGCTTTAGTGCGCATAGCTATCATCGGGCTACTTATCCTAGGGAATGGTGGCGACGGGTCGTTGAACCTTCCGTTTTGCCGCTATAGATCTTAGCGATCCGTCGTCGGCTGCAGCTGTACTTACTCCTCGGGCCACTTGGCCTATGTCTATCGCACGAACCAGTGCGTGTGGGTTTCCCCGTGGAGGGAGGGTGCAGTCAATGTTGACTTTACTTTTACCTTTGTATGTTTATATTCATGTGCATCATTTGTAACGTATGTAACATCACCACGCATCGAATTGTAAGACTGGTAATCTCGACGTGGTAACCCACTTCGAGTTCACGCGCGCTATGTCAGCTCACTGTCCTAATTTCGAATTAAGCCGCTGGTAACTAAAAACGTACAAATAGTTATTCTAGCGCACAGCGCTACAATGTTGTCTACTGTGTTTGGTGCCATTCCTTGTCGTAAATTAACTATATGTAAAGGCATATCTGTACGCAGTTCTAGGTTCAGTCACTCTTGTGTTTATCAGTTACAAACAGTGGGTCCTAGTGACTTTGGTCATGATTTTTTTGCCACCATTTTATCTGGCTCTCTTTGGGTTAGACATCAGAATATCATATTTTAGCCCATTTTGCCTCTTGAGTCGTATTTTATACTTTCAGCCAACCATCATATCTCATTTAGGTGATGAATTTGTGTAGGTAATGGATGGTTGTAAGCTGTGAAAATACTGAAGAGTAATGTCTTCATCGATTACCGAAACCGTAGTTAGGTCTTCGGTTTTTTTTCTTTCTGAATTGTGGCCAGCTTGCTGCCCTTGGTTCTGTACTCTCACTAACAGTCTTTGCCTTGCTCGTCCTTTTCTTCTTGTCTTACTCTTCTCAGTTGCGGTGACCACTCGTGCGTGGGCTTCTTAGTTTGCTCAGAATGTTCCTGTTCTTTCTTCCCTTCGGGTAGCTGTTGCAACGGTGTAGCGAGGCTTCAAGTTTCAATACAATTATAACTAAATGGCTTCTTGAAGGTGAAAGCAACGTGCACTGCGTCTCTGAAAAATGTTTTTTTTTCGGTTGCAGTTTGATCAAGGAGACTCGTTGGAGCGCGGCCGTGTGGAGAGCATGGACGTGCTGTACTTTTCCTCCCTGTCGCCGCACCCCGTCGCTTTCTGGACGAACCTCCACACCAGGAGCGTGCACTACACCATCCTGCCTCCTGCTGACGCCAACACCACGCCGCCTGCTGACAGGCAGAGCAGCTCTCCTGCCTCTGCTGACAGGTAACTGCATGCTGACCCGCACCATTAACGATCTGTTGCTGGTCAGCACAGTTAATGGTTGCTTTGTCCACAGTTTATGGTTGCTTTGTCCACAGTTTATGGTTGCTTTGTCCACAGTTTATGGTTGCTTTGTTCACAGTTTATGGTTGCTTTGTCCGCAGTTGATGGTTGCTTTGTCCACAGTTAATGGTTGCTTTGTCCACAGTTAATGGTTGCTTTGTCCACAGTTAATGGTTGCTTTGTCCACAGTTAATGGTTGCTTTGTCCACAGTTTATGGTTGCTTTGTTCACAGTTCATGGTTGCTTTGTCCGCAGTTGATGGTTGCTTTGCCCACAGTTAATGGTTGCTTTGTCCACAGTTAATGGTTGCTTTGTCGTAGCTGCAATACATTGTGTGTCTGAAGACCGTGCTAACTGTACTGTAGATGACATCGCTACAGTGCTTAATTGTCAAAAATGCAATGCTTGTGTTGTGTGAGGTATACACTGCCTATTTTAAGTGTCGTACATGCAATGCTCATTATGTGTGTTATACAGAGAAGAAAAACAGTCCCGCGACGGAGGTGAGAATTCAACTAGCGACGGTTTCTTCAACGTAACCGCAGGTGACTCCAACACGCCCAAGAAACGCGTCCACCGCGACTTGGAAGGTTCTACTGGCATTTTGGTGAGTTCAGTTACAGTACAGAATGACGCCCTCTGATTTACTGACCTATTGATGTTCGTATTTCACAGCGCTTTGGTACTTTTTCCCGTAATATTTATTACTGCACTGTATGTTTTTTCTGTCATTACCTTCTTATTTGGAAAAACCTCCGTACTGTTTCCCTCAATTTGAGCTTGTAGTATTTCAGATAGCTCCTGCGGTGCGGTATGCAATCTCTTCGCTAGCGCAGAAATAGTACTACTCTTACGGCAATAGCTCATTGAGTGCTGGGGCGTAGGCTCCAGTGTCTCTTTGGGAATGGGCCTATTGGTTCGTCTACTGCCGCCTATCTAATCTATTAGTTGGACAGTTTCTCTTAATTACCTACCTACCTTCATGGCTTTATAAGCTGTAAGACCTCGCACATTTTCCCGTTATATATCTCTTTAGGCTTTTGCAAGTACCTCCCTCGGGGACTGCAGATTGGCCAAAGGGTTGGGTTAGTTAGATTCTCCCATCCTGTGTTATGGGGAGTAGCGCTCCCGGGGAAGCTATACGTTATCTTAGCCGAAACTAGGCCTTCGGGACGTTTGTTTATCGTGCCGTCTTTGCTTCCTTACGGTTTTTCATACTCTTACTTGATGATGCTTTGTTCTGTTCTATATGTTTTCCCCGACTCGCTGTTCCCTTGCGCGTTGATCTTGTGTGGGAACACCTTTGTCCATGAGTCACGTTTCTGTCGACATGCTACGCGTCCCTTCCTTTTCCTTTCTTGAAACGTCCTAGTTGTGTGTAGGAGGGTTTTAGACGACATATTTGTTCCCCAAATACCCATATCGATCAATTTCCTTAACCCTCGCACGTCCGACAGCCGATTTTGAGACTGTGTCGGGCACGCTTGCCAAATTTTATTCCAAATTTGCGTATCTGTACCGACCTGCCCCACCAGTCTTGCGGAACTGGCCATAACTATTTCGCTATTTGACCTATAGTAAAAAACTAGAAAACCCAAGGGTTGAGAAAGGCTTGGGCAAGTACAGCAAGGGTACAGCAAGTTGAACACAATATTTTTTATTTCAAACTTTGGCTTTGTTTAGCCATTCACCATGTAGTCATTACTCAAAAATATAGATTTTTGAAAACACGCTCATGTTGCAAATTAATCAGACTAAAAGATAGGTTTGGTGCCAACAAAATCCCAGCCATAGCGTATTTTCTATACGTTATTTTCCAACAACAATGCAAATTATGCAAATATCCGATCTAAATAGCAGCTGTGCGCACGCCTGAAAGGAACGACGGCTCCTCTTTACTGTATCTTGGCACACTTGAAAGGAACGATCGTTCCATTCCTTTGTGCCAATACCCAAGGACATTTGGCACAATTGTTACAGTAAGCGTGCGGGGCTAGCCCTGATAGTGGGAAAAAAAAACTTCCATCCCTGTTCACGCACTATATTCTTACGGGGCAATGAACGGACTACACCATCGAAAAGTACGCGAAAAAACGCTTCTGATAGTCATGTAATTGTCGAAATCGGCCCAGTAGTTTAGCAGCAATCAAAGAAAACCTTCCTGAAGGAACAATTGTTTCTTTTAGCACGACCGTTTGTTTTTTAACAGGAGTAACTAATGTTCCGGTCGAGCGTGCGAGGGTTAACTATTACAAAACAGCCATATGATTTATTACGTAAACTACGCAGTTGTATTGTAAGGTATTGAAGCATCAACCCTGAACTAAAATTTTCTGCTTGCAGCTATCGGACATTGACGAACCTCGCGCCGTTGCTGTGGACTGGGTGGCTTCCTGGGTGTACGTCGGGTGCAAAGACTCCATCATTGCCGTCAGCTACGACGGCAACACCGTCGTCACCCTCGTCAAGGCCAAAAACTTGATGCCGCTCGACCTTGTCTTGGACCCCAGTTATGGGTGAGTGCTGTCACTACCTCCGTGCAGGAGGTTGTGGACCCCCGTTATGGGTGAGAACTGTTATTACCGCCGCTCAGGAGCTTATGGATCCCAAATTTGGGCGAGTGCTTTTATTACTTCCACCCAGTTAGTTATGTCTTTACCGGGATTTTCCTCAGGGGGCATATGATTGGCCGTAGGATTAGTTTAAGTTTGTCCATCTTTTATGGGGAGCTGCGCCCCCAGGTTACCTTAGCAGTTTTCTAAGCCTTCAGAACGTCTGTCTTTCGTGCGCACTTTGCTTTTTTCCGATATCATACTTCTTCTGGTATTGCTTTTGTCTGTTCTTACTCTTCTTTCCCGACTTGCTGTTCCCATGCGCGTTGATGCTGTGGGGAAACACCTTCGTGCATGGGTTCCACGTCGCTATCGACATACTAAATGTCCCTTCCTTTTTCTCTCTTAGAAAAGCTAAGTGCTTATTTAGGAAGTCTTGAAGTATCTCATAATGCTACTACTACTACTGCAAATGAAAAAAGTTCGGTAAATTATCGTATTATGTGATTTATTCGAAAGTAATATTCCCTGCTAGAAATAATAGGCCTTTAGTCGGTTCATAAGAATGAAACCCCATTTGTTGTTCAGAAAAATGTACTGGACCTCCGCTGCGAACCGCTTCCACCGCAAGTCGTCAGGCATAGAGACGGCCCGCATGGACGGGCACGAGCGCAACTGGGTGCTCACGAGGGACTCCCACTGGCCGGGTGGTCTAGCCATTGACTATCCTGCCAAGCGCCTCTACTGGGCTGATCTCAAAATGCGCGCTATCTTCACATGCAAGCTCGACGGTTCGGACAAGCACCTCGTGAAGACGCTCGCCATTGGTTAGTTGGCTATTTTGTTGTAAATAATATATTATCTGTAAATTAATCCTTGGTACAAGATATTGTGATGTAGAATCAATAGTAGATTTTATGGTTCGGAAAAAAACATCGGGGAGCCACGTGCCATTAGTTTGTTGGCTACTCTAGCTTCACTTTCCTATTATCTGCTGAAAATTAGTTACTTTTATATTTTCCCACCTTTCGCTTCACTTGACACCATAAAGGACTTAGGCCCGTATCTCTAACTGCCTTAGCAATTTAACCTGTGACTTCACAAGTGCTATATTACAGACTAGGGTATTCTTTCTAGAAGCGTTTCAATTTTGTGCTAAGGCT
>LQNS02007215.1:26083429-26111663 GCA_001587735.2 Parhyale hawaiensis | reverse complement strand
CCATCCCATTCAGCTCCCCGCCTACATGCTGAACAAAACAACCATCCCATCAGCAGGAATGACTTCTCAATCATAGCCTCTTCCAATCCAATCTAGCTGACTACACTAGAGTCCCTCTACATACATAGGAACAGACCTAACCTCAACATTATGACCTCAGCTGTACCGCTTCATACAGTTCACCAGTAGACTCACATCAGCCGACTGTACAAGAGCTGACATCCTGCCTCTCAACGTAGCCCCGCTCATTTGCCTTTTAGACCTCCTCCCGACCACACCTATGCTCCCCTAACTACGAATGAATAAATAGAAAATAAGTTTAGATAGATTGTAGACATTTCTGAAGATGGGATTTGTCCGTCCCGAAACGTTAAATTTTATTTGCTAGTCGACGCGTTTAGTTAGTACGTTCATTTCTGTTGATGGTACGCCTCAGAGGGCGTGAGTAGGTTAGGCCATTTGTGTAGGTTAGGTTCGCTCGTCTTATGTTATGGCGCCTAAGATCCTGGCTAGGGACAGTAGGTGAGCGAGCTCATACATTACTTTTACTTAATCTAGGCGGCCTGCAGGATGCATTTCTGTAGTATCTTCATTTTCTTCCGTATTCATACACCAGCTCCCTACTGATACGGTGTTCTGTTTTTCTTCTTCTATGCCGATTTACTGTTCTCATATGCATTGTTCCATTGTGGGAACGCCGTAGCGCATGGGTTTCACTTTTCTATCGACATACTTTAGTATGTCCCATCGTATGGGACTCCTATCTGCTCCCGTGTGGGGGGGCCACGGAAGGGACCTCCCGCATGAGTGTTCGCTTTCTTCTGTCTTCTTCTCTTTTAATTTTTCGTCTCCTTCTCTGCGCCGTACGGCTGAGCGATTTCGTTCGACCGAACCGTGTGGAGTTGCAGATGCTCGCGCCTTATTTCTTGCCAGACATGGTGCACCTGGCCAAGATTGTTCTAATAGAACTCATTTGAGTTCGACTTAACTTCCAAACTATATCATACAAATTTGGTTCGCTGTTATATAGTCTTTGTATCTAATACGGCGAGAAAACCCACAATTTAATTATAATAATAATAATAATAATAATAACATGGAATCAATATAACAATAATGCTATGAGTTGTTTGACTGCATCGCGTCCTGGGATGCCCTTTGCTCCCACGTGATGGTACTTTGGCTTCTCATTCTGCTTCCTGTTAAGCAGCGCTCTGGTTTCCTTTCATACTCACGGTAGCAGCGTGCAAACGTGCCTAGATCGGGCTCCTGGTATGCAGGTTCGAGGCCAACGTTGGCACGCGAGCTCTTTGCTGATGTAGGTGTACTGACTCGGCAGTTGTGAGCGTGCAGAGCGCCGAGGGGGTACCTGCCTCCTCAGAGATGAGGGGGTGGGGGAATGCGGGTCGTTTAAATTTTTTGTCAAATTGGCGCCATAGTTCTTGATGACCTTTGGTCGGCTGCAGCCGCACTTACTCCTCTGCGGCCAGTGAGCCTATATCCGCAGCACAAACCAGTGCGTGTGGGTTTGCCAGTTGAGGGTGTGGTCAAGTTGCCTTTACCTTTACTTGCTGATGGCCTGGCTTCTTATTTTTACTGCCTCTTGTTATCAGCGCTTTTGATTTTCTTGTACTGCTCCCTTTTAACAGTTGTGTTAGGTACTGTATATGGTTGCCACCTGGAGCGTATATATACAGTATCTCTATGTTACACCTACAGGGCACGTGCTCGCTCACCTCTTCTGGAGACGCTACGTGTACGTGCGTGGCGGGATACACTGGAGAACGATGCCGGCGCTCCGTCTGTGATGGATATTGCGTGCATGTGAGTGCTTGCTTTTGGTGCAGCATTAAGTTGAAATAAGCTGGGTTTTCAGCATGTGAATGATTTCGTTTATGATAAACGCAAATACTAAGTTAGTTCGGAAAGGATAAGGGTTTGCTGCATGTGAAAAGTTGAACTGAAGAGATCGGTCTTCAATGCAGGTGGAAAGTTAAGAAAATGTGCGATGGTTAGCTACACGTTATCAATTAACTGAAAAAAATATATATATCTTGAGAGAAGGTGACATTTTGTGATCGGCAAGTAATTAATTCAAGAAGAGGTGCGAGTACACTGAAGGTGAAAAATTATGTTTATGAAACAGTAAAGCTTTTCTGCAGTTACTAGAAGTAAAGTACATATAGGAAAAAACTACTTCATATTAACTACAGGGAATATAAGCTCCCTGGAGCAAAAATAAGTCACCTGTTACTAATAAGACCACATGAAGCCTTCAACGAAGCTTGTGTGGAAGGGGCGATACAAGCAGGAGGTGGGTCTGTTCTAATTACTCGGAAGTGGGCCCCCTGGTTGAAATAACCGTCAAACTGAGTCAGGAAGGCTACATTGATTTGTTAAATGATCAAGTTATGCCATTTGCACAGTAGCTGCGTGTGGATCGAACTGCTACTTTGCCAGTCTTCCAGGACGTCAACTGGCGTATACATCGGGCTATTCGGTCTTGCATTGGCATGAAAACCATTCTGGCTATGTAAGGCACCTAGAATGGTTGGCTAAGTCTGCAAACATGAACCCCATCGAGAATTTATTGGACCATCTTAAACGACAAGTTAGGCGAGAGCGGTTCAAAAGGAATCAAGTGTACATTAGACATCTTGTAGGCTCAATGCCTTCCACAATTTCTGCTGTTATACGAGCTCATGGAGGGGACCTACACCTTATTATTAACAGATGACTATATAAGTAGCTTATCATTGACAAGTCAGAGACTATTTGCACACTGATCGCGATTTTCTTCATCAGGGCATGTGCAGTGTGACCCGCGGACGCCCGTCCTGCGTCTGCAACTGGGGATACTCCGGCGACCGGTGTGAGCACAACACCACCCATGCCACTCTCTCCAAATGTGCTGGCGTGCAGTGTCTCAATGGGGGCACATGCCACAAGACACAGGACGGGGTGAGTGTATTTATGTCTGTCTGTCTGTTAGCTTTTAGCCTACGACCCTATTTCAACTAGGTTCTATGACGTTGCTGTAGGTATTTTTTGTCCCATTGTAATTTTTACAGGAAAAAGGGAACTTTGTGGCGAGGAAGTCCAGTCTAGTATTAATGAGGGTATTGTGATCACAGCACGCTGCAGCGATGCCGAATCTGGTTCTCTTAGCGAACAGGGTCAGCCTGTGTCCGAGAGCGGATGTCAAGGTCGCCAGTGTCTGTGTCCGGACTCAGTAGCGATCTGGCAGTTGCGGTGGAAGGTAGCGTTCTACTTTACGTGCCGCTTGTCTGTGCCAGTCCCTGTAGCAGCGGGCTCCTAGTATCCGCACACGGACTATTAATGATGAAATTACGTTTTTATATGAACAGCACTCGTCACTACACTCACGACGAGCCGAGTGTGTTGCTACCCTGTCGATTTCGTTACAGTGTTCCATATGAACGGCATATATGCTTGCTACATTTTTTGGGTTATTGTCTCACCTGGACATACCTTGTGTCCCTCTCTTCTTCCGCTTTTAAAACACCGTGTATTACTTTTGCAGGCTTAAGCCTCTAACGTACCAATTAAAATTGAGCTTCTATTTCTAAGTACCAATCAAAATTGAGCTTCTATTTCTAAATTTTCTAGGTGGAGAAACTGGACATTAATCCGTTCACGCCTGATCTATACATCGCTTTTGATAGGAATAACACTGTTTACTGTACTGTAGATTTTTTTTTAGGGGGAGGGGAGAGGGGATGATGGATATTCCTAGTACTATTATTGAGAGACACGGTTTATACCTCGTACGTTAATGGTGTTAGGTGAACGTGAAATATCATTGAACCCAATGTGTTTCTAGGGTGAGTGCCAGTGCCCGCCCGGGTACAAAGGACGCACATGCGAGGAGAGCACGGAGAGCACCAGCGACCCCTGCGCGGGTGTGTTCTGCAAACATGGCGGCTGGTGCAAGGTATGCTTGCTTGGGAGATGCTCCTACCTTTGTTTATACCTGGCTGTGTTCTTTTGTGCCGGGGGTTCTATGCCCTATTGTTTTCCAACGGGAAAGAAAGCCTTCCTAGGGAGTTACCACAGTTTGAATAAGTTAAGGTTAACTTAAATGCATGTACGGGGCCGTAGGGTTATTAATTGTGATGCACCTGTGGCTGTCAGTACTGGCTGGGTTGACGGGTATTTGAGGAGATTCTTGTAGCCTGAGTATCCTGATTTTGGTTCATGAAATGCGTAGATGTTAAGTAGGTATGCAGGGAAATTAAACTCTGTAAACTGACGTTACTGCGTATCCACTGACAAAAGAAAGCAGAGACTGAGAGCTATAACAGCTTTAAGAACATTGAAGGCCTAAGAACTGAGAGGTGACTTGCAGATCGAGTTTGGCTACGGTAAGTGCCGGTGCCCCGAGGACTGGACCGGCTCTGACTGCAGCATCCGTCGGTCCTGCGAGAACCGCTGCTTCAACGGCGGCACCTGCCTGCTCAGCAATGACCCTTCCCTCGCTCCCGAGTGTCTGTAAGTAGCATTCTGTCATCGCTCTCGGGCTCAGCTCTGTGTACTTCAGCTCACTCAGTCCCCTCTGAAAATGATGCTATAGTGCGATTTAGCGCACGTGACTAACGCAATGTTAGCTAGCTAGAGGCACTATACTTTATTTTCTTGAATTCATAGCTTTGTGGCAAATAATTAACTTTTTCACGCCCACCGTCTGCTTGTTCTTTTACTGAAATTGAAAGTTCTTTGCATAAGTATCTTTTTTGGTACCACAGTATTTTTTATTGCCATAAACGCTCAACTCCTGGGCTACAGGACAGTATATTAACTACATATAAAAACTCTAAAAAAAACTATTAAATTAAGGCAATTTAGCTCAGTTTTTAAAGCAGCCATATGTCTACGCTCAGCGTTGAAGGGTTAATGTGTTTACTCGAAACGAGGACCTCTAATGATTGATTTGGTGGTATTGTATTTTAGCTTTTGAGAGGCGAGGCTTCTACTGCCATTTTGATTGCAGATGTTCGCCTGGCTTTTACGGTCTCCGTTGTGAAGCCACGAGTAAATCATTGGATGGGAAGTATGTCCCTCAAGCGTCCCATAGCCATTACACCGCTGCCATTGCATCTACCGTCATAACTGTGAGTTTCTCAGCATAAGTTCAGTCATTTATATGTACTAGGTAGCCGGAAGCTGTAGAAATTTCGCTGAACAAAAGCAGTGTTCTTCAGTGATATCTCAGACCGGCTAATTTTTCTCTATCCACTACTGGAGGAAACTGTGGAAATCCTACAGAACAAAAGAATGGTTCCTCAATTATGATGCTCTCGGACCCGTGTCATGCGTACGAAGGGTGTAATATGTTCGAAGTCAGGCAGTGTATCTTCTACCTAAGACCTGCGAGCAGAAGCGGCTTAAATTTGAACTTGACTCTATCTTTTATTGATCCCTCCCCAGGTCGTATCAAAGATACCCTAATTTTCCCCCTGTCTAATGCCGATGCTAACGTCACGGTCGTACTATCTATCTAGCTAATGGAGGGAACGTCACGGTCGTACTATCTATCTAGCTAATGGAGGGACAAGCATGATTATAGTATAGGTTATTAAGGACATTGATTCATTGTAAGTATAAATAGCAGTATCTCTCTGAGAGTCCACTCAGATTGGCCTTTAAGTCCTAGGTAATTGATTCACTCACCATACGTACGAGCTACATTGTTTTTAGATGAGTCCACTGAGATAAGCCCATTTCTCTGCTACTGTTGCGCTCGTTGCAGTGGTATCGTTGCTGTGTGAGTCCATTTAGTCTAATCAAATCATAACTTTGCTGGTTGCAGTAAGCACTTTAGGAAGTTCAGATTCAGCTTCTGTTTCACCTTTTTACATTTTCTGTCTATTAGTTTATGCTTTTTTCAATAAAATGAAAGTTTTCAGCTTGTTGACTGGCCATAATGTTTCTTACTCCATGTAAATATTTGTCAACCCTTTGTCTTGGTCCTTTTTTCGAAGGAATATTGCTCTTTGCTACGTTGCTCCCAGACTATATTAGCATGAGAGAAAGCGTTAATGTTGCGTTAGAACTGTTTTACACCTTTTCTTACTCTGTTCCTTACTTTCTCGTTAAAGAACCCTAGGAACAGTGTTCTTTGTGCCTGGACTACCTAGAGACTGGGGGGACAAATTGGTTTAACCTAGATGTCTCCGTACTATGTAAATTTTGGGAGGATGTAATTATTGTCATATTTAAAATCACGAGGGTTGAACGGTCGGAATCGTATGCAATAGGGAGGTTTTTGGGTGAGGTTATCCGGAGTTCAGGAGTTGTAATCAGGGATGAGAATCCTCGAGTATATACTGCTGTTGTTTGTTGCTATCGTCAGGGTCCACCAATGCCCACTTGAGGAGGAGGCTTTGGAGGGGGCCTGGGCAGAGGGGGGAGAAAGTCGAAGATAGGAAGAGAAGCGAGGAAACGCGCAGCCCCAACCAGACTACTCACCGAAAGATCAGTGGGGTGGCTAGGAGGGTCCCCGAGTACTAGGGGTGGAAATCGAACCTTGCATCATGTGTCTACTCATCTGCGAAACCTCCTCATTTGAGCAATCTGTTTGATCTCTGTCACCAGCTGGGTCTGTTGTGCACTGTCGTGGTGCTCGGTGTGTGGTGGAAGTGCAGGAAGAACCGACGGGGCATCGAGCACGTGCGACTGGAGGACACGAGCGCCGCTGGCACCGTGGAGCTCACCAACCCCATTTTCATGGCGCAGGCCGGGCATCACGACGAAGAGCCTGTATTTACATTGCAAGATACGGTAAGATTCTTAGACCCGGTGCAATGTTGGCCCAATCAATACTAGTAAAGGATAGGGTCGGTTCAGCTAGAATAGGTCGTATCTAAATATTAGATACCTAGTCCACTTATTAAGAGTGCATAAGTTCTTTGTACTTGCATATCCTCAGGTTGCATACAGTGGATAACTGTGAGTTATAGGGTTAGGCTAGTTAGGTTCACCCATCCTAGGTTATGCAAGCAGCGCTCACTGGGTTTCCTTTAACTAAGTTACATTAGCCTTCGGGACGTATGTCATTTGTGCCAGCATTGTTTCCTTCCAGTGTCTTACTCCTACTGAGGATCCTTTGTTCTGTTCTACCTCTCTTTCCTTACTTGCTATTCTTATGCGTTTTGAACTTATGTGGGAACACGGTCGTGGTGGGCAAGGATTGATCTGCCTCAGGACCTTGGGGGAGACGGGAGGAGGACAAGCTTCTGGCCTCGAGGGGTTAGTTTTTTGGGGCATCATTTCCCTTCCTGCTCCATTGGTAATCCGACGTACATTATAATTTCAGTTTTCCTTATTCATTTAGTAGGCTATAGTGAAGTTTATGTATTAAGGTACTACTATCAATTGGTGCGGTGCTCGCTCGCCCTTGGCTGGAAGTTTCTAATTATGTATCCATTTCCTGTCCGTATAAACGATGAATTTTCCTAGGAGGAGCGCTGTTGCGCCTGTACCGAGCGCATGTCTATTTTCTCTCTAATGCTATTCTTACCAAGACTTTTTAGGTGCCCCGAAGGAGTTATTCCCCATTAACTGTCCAGAATAAATGTTGGTTTCTCGTAGCTATAGCTCTGTTTCCAACGTCCTTTTAACCACATGTGTTTTTTGCTCGGGCTAGGCTGCTTTACTACATGGATTCCTTCTCTCATCGTATTCGTATAGGAGATGGAGCCCTTGCAGCGAGGTAACCCTGCCTGAGTCAGTTAGGGGTAAGAACACTGAGAGGATAGTCGTCCGTATCCACTTGGTTCAACCTGGACTTTATTGTCTAAAAGGGGGCCCTTAGGGGTATATTCTGGCGGGCACTTTCCCTGTCAAAATATATGTGGGTCATGCGAACTCAGGGCCAAGTCCGAGGGCCTTTTTCGTTGGAGGTGTTGCAACTGGCCGCACTTCCTGCTGACGAGGTAAGTTTTGTAAATTTAGGTAGCTAGTTTCTCTATATTTCGCCTTCTGTTCTTTAAGATGGCCGTCGAATGGTGGTAAGCGACTCATCCCAAGGGACGCCTGTTTGCTCCCTTGTGGTAGGGGGGAGGGGGGCATGGAAGGGGCCTATCGCACGGGTGTTAATTTCTTTTGTCTTCTTCTATTTTTTTTTTTTTAATTTCTTGCCCTATGCCGCATGCTGAGCGACTTCGTCCGGGCGCACCGTGTAAGGCTAAAGATGCTCGCGCCTTATATCCTGTCAGAAATGGTGCACGTGACAAATTTGAGACACAGACCTCCCTTATGTGACTTCGCCGTCACTCAATAATTTCAAGCAGAAATGCTGAAACAAAATATTTAACCTTCGGGGCGATGCGGCTTAGAATTGGTGCGCTAGCAAGTCTTCTTACTAATCTATCTTGTCCTATTTGGTGGTAAAAGCTCGACTGTGGTCTCTGTTGCAGCGCCACAGCGGTAGCGGTGGTGGTGGAGGAGGAGGTACCTTCAAAAACCCGGTGTACGACAGCCTCTACGAAAGCAACGGCGATGCCAGCGGTGCGATAGAGGAACGCACGGGCCTTTTAGACTCAGCGGACCCGCTCGGTGTCACAGACTCCCACCAAAATACAAAGGAACCTAGGCTTACTTGATTCATTGGTGTGCTGTGTAGTAGTGACTTGGAGACGCTTTAACCGAAGTCATTCAGAGAAGGACTGAATACAGACCTACGTGAATATTTTTTCATCATGATTGATAGTGAGTCAAATTAAACTTAGTTGAATTACTGGAGAACTAACTGAATCTGGTGGAGAAAATTTCGTTTCTAATAATTCAATCTATATATGTCATTCAGGTGCGGGCTGAATACATTACTGCGTTGTAACTTACTCAGTATCAGCTAAAAACTTGAGTTATTACGTGTATAGCGGTTAATATTGGTCTGAAAAATTCTTCCGTATTTTAACTGTGGATAATACTGATATGAAAGAGTGTTCAACAATAATTTCTAAATGTGGTCAAAAATAGAACTGAAAAATGCTTCACTAGGTAGTACACTTTCTAAAGTGCATAATACGGAGGCATAAAATCGTTAATAATAGTTTTTAGTGTAATTTATGCTGAGCTGGAAAATTTTTTAATAATAGTTTTTGTAAAGTGGATAATGCTGAGTTGAAAATTCTTCAATGTATAGGTAATAGTTATTTGATGTGGATAGTGCTGATCTGGAAATTCTTTAATTATTGTTTTTAAAGTGATTAACGCTGAGCTAGAAAATGCAGTTTTAAGCGTGTCGTCTAGGTTTTCTAAGAAGTATGTTTAGTAGCCAAGTGACCGAATTGCTAAGGGTGAATTGAAAATCCGTTTCATTTATTCTCAGTTTGAATAAACTAGTGTTTGCTCATTAGTGTTTGATAAAACTGTGTCCAGTGTACCTTACACGATACTTGAAACTTAATACATGACATGAATGAGTACCTTCGCTTCTACGTAAACTGACTGCGCTCATCTTTCTTTCTCAAGTAGAGTCATTAGAAAAGAATGCTATTGATAATATTTTACAGTAACATGCATCCAAAGTAATATTGGTCGTCTCTCTATGCTCCCTTGTTTTGTAAAGTTTTACTATTTAAATTTTTCACAATTTTTACTTCCAAGTGGTTGATGCATGTAATCTTGATTTCCAGAATGCCTGCCGTAGTTTTAAAGTTTTCTCAGTACTACGTGTTTTGGGCCTTTCAGTGTGTTTGGCCAAGCTTTTGACGATCTTAGCGGAAGTCGTTTTCAAGGCAAGTAAATTCTAAAACGATGAGACTAGGGTGTCCATTATATTCATCAATACACATACGTACCATGTATCGATTGCCTGGTAGTATATTAAATACTTGAGTAAGTAGGTAAATTGCAAAAATGCATAAATTAAGGGTAGCTTTTATCGAGAACTGCCTATATACTGTTCTATTACTTGAAAAAACTGCCCCAATGAAACTCCATTGAATTTGTACTAGCTACCCAATACGCTCTGGCATGAATGCCCTATTTGAATTGTAACACTCTCCCCAATTTACAAACAAGTTGTATTTCACACAGTTGTTTGTTAGCTTCAAGAATTTCAAGTGTTTTTTAGCCTACGTAATGTCAATACAGTCGTAGTAGTGTCGGAATAGATCGTAAAACAATTTTCCAGTGATATTGCTTGCCACTCTTTAGCTGCAATTTATCACCACTTCGATCATTGCACTATGGTCGTCGATGTTCACGGTGAATGTGCTGATACTTTGTTATTGCAAAACGCATACGATTGAAAGTACTGGAAATCCTAGTTATTGGCTATCTCATTCTTTGTAGTTATTATTTCGTTTAAAATGTTTGGTTCCAGGTGTTTGGATATATGTACCCGTAAAGCGACAGTACAGATGTCGATACCTAAATGGATCTAAAAATTTTGAACTTGAGAAAACTCGGCTGTCGATAACGAAAAATTCTTAGAAAACTAGGGTGCCAATGCGATTATACCTCAAATTGTTGTTATGCTGGGGAGCGTTGTTGCAGTTCACAATCCCGAGCAGTGTTCACCCCTCGTAGGTATGACAATGCTAATTGAACGATGGTCTTCCTGTAAATAATCTTGTGCTTGTATGTTATTGGCAATAATCTGGCGACGATAGACATCTTTCCAAGTGGTTTTTGAACTCGTAGTTAAACGAAACCTAGACATATCTTTCTACCGTCCCCACCTGTCTTGATATTGACGACGCTTTGAAGGCGCTTTCTTTCACCATAGGTCTTCCAGTGGGTATAGATGCTGCAAATTAGTTAGTTTCAGTGTATTTGATGGAAAAGCTCTCTGAAAGCGGCTTAGGTGCCGCAAACTGTAGTCACTTGTATGGTACCTTATTGGCTTTCGGTTTTATGCTAAAAATAATGCTGATGTAACACGGAATTCTGATAGTACTGTAGTTTCAGAGCGCCTGCTTTGCCATATTCATTGGTAAATGACACTCAGTTTTGCAGTTCCGCCATAATTTGAAAAAAAAAAGAAACTTACGGTTACTGTTCGTGAGTTGTGCTCGGAATTCTTTGTTTCTTATGAACGAACAGTGCTGCATTCTCTTCTTTATAGTAAAAGAGTGGGTGAGGTATAGGGACAACGGTTGATTTAGATTTTTACAGATCGGCTAAAAAAAAGAATGGTATAAGGTTACTGCAATACCTGGGTGTAGGTGCGTTAACGTAAACGTCGCCGAGCTCTGCAAAGTTCTGCGCTGTTGAGATACCGTCGCTGTGACCAGTGCAGTTCATTTTCATCGAGTTACGTGAAACGATCTGTGCTTGTTGTTGTGTGTTATAAAATTCGGAGTGGGCATTCATTGCATTGCCTTCAGATAATCCGTGTTATATTTAAGTGCGTCGATGTTAATTCTAAGTAATCCGATGACTATTTTCTGGGTGTGTCCAATACTATAGCTGTCTGCTTAGTAGTTTCGTTCATCTAGCATTTCAGGCCTATGTAAAAATACTGCGTTTATTGTTCCTAAGAGGTAATCCGACTAAACTTATCCTTGGATTTAGATCATGTGATTTTGCGGATATGGTACACAGCTACCCTATTTTACGGAGTAGCTATGAGTCTTCAGGTTACTGATTATTTACAATTTACAAGCAGCTGACGCTTAATACCAGCTCATCTTCTGGTAGGTTTTCATCATCAGAACCCTTAACTACTCAAAATCTATAGAGACAGAGTCGTCTTGCCGCTTGTTTACAACTGCGAGAGTTTGGGGGAGAGAGAGGCGCTGGGTAGCTAATCGCAGGCTGACGGTGACGACGAATACAACAACAGCAACTCCGAGAGAGAAGTGCCCGAACGAAATACGAAGATTTGTAAATCTTTTCATTACCTTTGGTCATAAAATGGCTCTTTTTCTGTACTTTCTGCACAGTCGGATCGTTTAATGGGTATTCTCGAAAGTAAACACATATCGCTATAGTCTCGGCAAGCGACGCAATTACACATTAGAAATAGAAGCTCTCTGAAAGTCTCAGAACGATCAAGAAGACCATTTGCTTCCTATCATGCTCAGCAACCACATGCTCAGAATAGGTTACAGGGTGTTGCAATTCATCATACCTTGCTTTTCTGAGTTGCTTATCATTTTATCTCGAAATATCACGAAGAATTAGCCTCTATTCTAAACATGGAAGCCAACCTGTCAGTAAGGCTCTCAAGCATGTCCAGTGTGGGACGTCATACACCTCTTCCTTCTAGCATGTATGTAAAAAAGAGGTGCATTGACATAGTCCATATAGATTTGTTTACTAATTACTAGTGCATATAAACTCTTCGGTTTACTTGGTGGCCGTCCTATGTCGTTAATACGAGCCTGCGTACCTTGGCAAAGCAGTTGTTCAAACAATGGGTTGCTACATGTTAGAGTTGGGATGCTGTTATCCAGTTCTTGCGTGATCTCCTACGCGCGAGAGGCATTCAAAAGTTCTGAGAAGATGTCGCTCAAAGCGAGATTGCTCAACTGGTAATACTGAAATCTGTTTCATAAGATAGCTAGTGTGTATCCGCGATCAGTGGCATCCCTCAGGTTATAACACAGGAGTGTCTAGGAAAATATTAAGTTTCAAGGATTTAACATCCTCGAGTTCCAAGTTTAAAATATGTACAAATATTCTGCGTTCTTCTTCGCCTCGTCTCAATGCAGCACTCACCGCACTGTCAGCGAGCGAATTTAGTGAAAAACTAAAACTAGAAAATTTCCAGTGACTTAGTTGACGAACACCTCGCGCCATGTTTACCTCATCACAATTGGGTAGGTCCACACACAGACATATTCCAAATAGAACCTAAAACTCCTGTGAAAATTCTCGTTGCAGCCTCAGACCTTTTTGAAATCCTCTCGTGTTAGGATACTTGACGTGCCCGCTCTGGGCTGTAGCTATTGTCTTCAGATGCAGTTCCCTCTGCTACACGCCACTTCAGTAGCCTGCGCCTGTTGTGGCCGATATGACATATTGTATGGTTATTCCATTTGGGCATGGACTTCGCTTCCTCGATCTTAACACTCACGGTTAGTTAACTGCTGGTATTTTTTTTTATAGGAAAAGCACACCGCTTGCATAATAACAGCAGTCCAAACTGATCCAAATTTTATAATTAGTATAACCTTAAGCTGGTATACGCGGGTCCATACGCGGAGTAAATTACCCCAGTGGGGTAGTGAACCCATATTTTGGGGTATTTGATATGTATGCATACATAGAGCAGAAATTGCGAAGTTGCATTTCGGGGTAATCAATACGGAAAAGTTGGGACACAGCGTCTTACGGAGAACGTGCTCAATATCACCTTTTCTTGGTTTGATCCACTCTCAGGAACGAGATATCGCCTACGAAATTGCTTCTATTCATCAGTCGCTCTCCTTTTGAAATAATGTTAGAATGATTTTTTAGTAGCTATAAATCTTCGTAATATCGACTGATTTACAGTTGCTGACTACTGTAACTTCTAGTATCTTCATTAGACGTACGTCACAAAGCATTACAAATACTGGCAATTATGAAGTCTGTGATAATCTGTTGCACTTAAGCCTGTAGAGGGCATATCTTGCCAAAATTCTCTTCGCTGTGCCATTCCATGTCCTGATTTATGCTCCATTCGTGCCACTCTTTTAATGTTCTCATGTATGCTCATATTGGCTAATAATCTTTTTATTGCAGCTTCGCGACGAGCTACGTAATTTTATATTTATCGGTCGACTTTCGAAGTAGAACAGTTTTGCAACCTCTGGCTATCTGCATACGACCAACTTTTGTGATGATGCAGAGAATTAATTTTTATCACCTTCAACTCAAATTTTAATGTACCATATGTTATGAGTTGGCGATTTCTTTGGAGGATTACGTTAGAAGCCACTTCTGTATAGCGAGCTATTGCAGTGGAGATGTTTAGAGTTATCGCCCGGCGATGATTTTCCATGTTGCCAATGTAAAGTTCATGTCTCAAAGTTTGAAGCTTTCTCACTCTTCATCTGCATTTAACTTAGTTTTCAAACGTCATCAATCGGTGCCATTTGCTGGTACATTTTCTATACAAGTGTCAAATATCTCTGGGACAAGGTGCATGGTGTTTAGTTTGCATGTAAAGTGCCATGTATAGTTTTTCTTCCTGGCCCTTCTTCTGAATTAATTCTAATGTTTTATTTATTACGTAGCCAATACTCAGTGCAGCAACTGACTGTATCCCAAACTGTATGGACGTAGCGGAAGGAGCGCATTGTCTCAAAATTCTGGTCGGTTATCAGGATTCTTAACAAACTTTACGGACCTTAAGCTGCGTCTTTGTTAGTGCGAGGTAAGTGATTTCATTTTTACGTCCCATGATTTTCTTTGCTCCCTCTCTTCTCAGATAATTTGGATCTTGATTTTTCATAGTGCTTAATGCGGCTGTTTCTTTGCTTCTGGTTTGGTAACATCTTGTGGCCACTTTATATATTTCCCCTTTCCGTTGGGAAATTGGCTGTCTCCTTTCTTCCTCCTATCCGTGGATAAATACTGCCTTCTTTCCCCTTATCCCAAGATCAATTAACCGTTTCTTTGCTTCCCCTTGTCCTTCCAAGAATTGGTTGTATTTAAAAAAAATCAAACCAAGATATATACAAATACTAAAAATAAAGTCGACTGTTCGTAAAAATTAACGTTTCGGGATAGTGTGTCCCATCTTCAGAAAAAATTAAAAAATCAATCTATTCCTCAGAGGTATAGATTGAAATTTTAATTTTTTCTGAAGATGGGACACACTATCCCGAAACGTTAATTTTTACTAACAGTCGACTTTATTTTTAGAATTGGTTGTATCTTTATTTCTTTTATCCTTCGATAAACACAGCCTCTTCACTGACCCTAGTCGTTTTAGTAAATTGGCTGTCGATGTGAACAGTTCCCTCAGTGAGACTTGGGCTCATGTCGAGTTCATACAATTTTCTCCGCAAGTACTTTCTTTTGATCTTTTTTTTTCTTTCTATACACAATCAACACATGAATTTCTTCCTCAATAATGGGCTTGCCATGAAGCTGAGTTGTACCATGGTGGTGAATCATTAGAAAGCTATTAATATATATTCCTTAAAAGCTCTATTATCTACATGCTATACGTATTTGGTTACAGTGAAATTTTATGGTTTATGGCTGTTGTGACTCGAAACATGGACAATAGGAACTTCATATCAAAGCCCTCTGAAGGGTCCCCATTTCAGCATGTAGAGAATAATGAAAATGTTTCATGTAGCTATTGTGGGCCGTCGAGTTATATATCCCTTTATGTGAAGTGACATCATACTATAGTGTAGCTAGTCAGAGGCTCTGTCAGTGAGCTGTTTCATGGCATATATTTTGGCAAGAGCGTTTGCTCCTCTTCAATGCGTGTATTTTATAGGATAGCTGCGCTCTCCGCGTTTATGAATTCATGGCTGTTGTTTTGAAACGGAAATTGTGGTGCTGTGCCTATCCGTTGACTAGTTATTTTAAGATTTCTAGTCACTCGTGCCTAGGCGGTACTGCAGTTCACTTTCATCAAACTAACGGTGCTTTTGTGGAAGTGAGTAATGACATCGTAGGAAAGAGACGTAGTTTTATAGAGCGATTTAAGTGCGGTGATTTTTGTTTTGAAATCGCCGCTGCAATGTTAAGGTATTTTACGAATTCCAGTTGTGCGTATATTACAGAAGTGGTAAGCTAGCTACAGTTACGATCGAATTTATTCATACACCTTTGTTTTTCTTTCATTTAATTAAATTCTTTAATACTAGACCCTTCGAATGATAATTCCAAAAGTTGTAAAGGTATTCCCGAATGAAACACAATATCAGAGTTTCGAAAAAAAGAATTTTATTTTACGAAATATCTAACAGAAATAGGAATTTCACCATGTTAAAATTTGTTCATCTCCATCTCAATAATTAATTGCAATGCCCTTGCCGACAACTACTCGCTCTGCAGCCAGGCGTGTTTTTAGAGTTCACTACAAGATTCTTACAACTATCTAAGCCACTTGTCTTCGAAAATTTTTGTAATTTTTCTGGATATCTTCTTTGTTTCCGTGCGTTGACTTAGTTTTTGAAAAGCTTCCCTAGTTTTTGTGTGAATTTAAATCCAGGCTTTGACTTCGCCACTGGAAAACACATTATTATTATTACAAACAAACCATAACCATTGCCCAACAGATTTGTCCGTTTGCTTTGGATCATTATCTTGTTGAAAGATCCAGTAGGGTCCACGACCGATTGCTTGGGGAGACTGTATCAGCAATTTGAAAAAGCTGATCATATTTCATGATTCCCTTTACCTTCGTAAGGCTGCCCGTTCCATCGGCAAAAAAAAATGAAAAAGAAATACCCAAAAGCACTAAATTTACACCACCAGGTTTAATTAGGGTAGATGTATATATTTTTTCAAGTAAACAACAGCCTTACAGCCAAAAGGCTCCTTTTGTTTCGCCTGACCAGAGCAATGATGATCAGAAGCTTGCACCTTTAGGAAGTATGTTTGGCGAAGGATACACGAGTGGCTTTAACTTGGTGTCTTCCTTGGCCTGCAGCATTTGAATCAGTCTTTCTTCAACGTTCTTTATCTTGTTTACCTAGAAATTTCTGTGACAAACTTGCTAAGATCATTCATTACTTGTGGAAGTGGTTCTCACTTTCCTTTTTCTTAACGGTTCCCAGCGGAATGGAGCCTTTTATAGAGCTTTACAGTTGATGCTCTGATTAACTGATACAGTGGCCAGAAATTGTTTGGATATTGCCTTAAAATTCTTACGAGGATGAATAATTCGTCAACTTAAATCGAATATTCACTGTGTATTCTCCGCAATATTGACTTGACTCTACGTTGCTGAAGATGAAATGACGCACTTCAGATGTACTGTTTGTTCTAAACAGAAAAGATATTCTAAAATCTAGAACAACCTAGACTACTCCATAACAGCGTTAAGTAAAACCCACACAAAAAGGAAATGGAATTATTTTTCCTGTCAGTAAGGGCTGATAAATAATTATTGAGATGGGTTAGAATGAATTCGACCACGGTAAATTGCCTATTTCTATTAATTATATCGTAAGAAATATTCTCTTTAGAAACCTGCTGTAATTATTCAGTCGAAAGTTCTACAACTTTCAAAATCATCATCCGTTGGTTTAGTAAATATTGAATAGGCTATTCAAATATAAAAAAGGAGTAGCTATAAATAATGTCGAGCGTAACTGTATCAGTAACTTCTTATATTTAAATTAAAAATTCAGTGTTTTTATTATTTTGTCATCGGAAGCAGAGAGTAGTCATTTCACAATATTCATTTGGAAAAGCAAGATGTTCATAATTGCAAAGAAAGGGCCGCAAGTTTCATTCTTTCACTAGAACACAAAGTCTTCTAAATTTTGTTTATCGTATTTCCCGTGTCATCCCCTCAAGCAGCACAGGATGGGCCACTGGGCTAGTTACGTTCGCTCATCCTATTGTATGGGGAGCAGCGCCATTTTCATACTCGTACTGATGATGGTTTATTCTGTTCTTCCTCTTTTTTCCCCGACTTGCTGTTCCCACAATGCGCGTTGATCCTGTGTGGGAACACCCTCGTGCATGGCTTCCACATCTTTGTCGATATCCTGTATGTCTCTTCTTTCTTTCCAGCTTGCCGCGGTTCCTGCTGACGAGGTTAGTTTTGTAAAGTTAGGTAGGCTCTCAATACTTCCCCTTGTTTCGGGAGATGGGCCGCTGATCGATATACCGTATTTCCGCTGGACTTCTACTTATTCTTGTTTTTCGTTTCCTTCTCTTGCGCGTAGCTGAGCGAATTCAGCGAAAGCGTTCAGCCGTGCCCGGGGGTTGGAGATGTACAACTTGCGACTTTTTCCTGTCAGTAGCGCACTGACCACTTAGAATCTGAGACCTACAGACAGAAAAGCCGAGACAAAAATAATTGATAATTTAAAACGAGACGCACTTCGCGTCCTAGTGGCGCACGAGCCTGTGTTATACTACAGGAATAGTTCAGCGCGATATAGACATTGTGTCCCTGATGCTCTAGTAATATTTGTACTACTACTACTTTCTATTTTGTGAGATCGCCTCCGTTCTGGAAGCGAAGGATTAAACTACTCGATATAATATGAGAAGCAGCGACCCCACAGGGACTCTGTAGGTTATCCTAGCGTCAGTTGGGCCTTCGGAACGTCTTCCCTTCGTGCCCAGTTTTGCTTTCTTTCACTTTCGTGCTCCTACTGATGTTACTTCCCTGTGTTCCGCCTCTCCGATTTGTTATTCTTACGCGCGTTGAACCTCAGTGGAACACCGTCGTGCATGGGGTCCACGTTTCTCCTGAATCCTGGTACACGATAGAAATGTTCGATTGGCCGCCAAAATTAAGCCATAGAGACTTGCCTCGTCCGAAACTTCCGACAGAAGCTTTGGCTTATCCATTTTTAATCGTGTTGTGTTAAAGTCAACACGATTACTTTGAGCTGGCTGAAAACTCCATTTTACGGAGCAGGATTGAGTTTCTGTAAGGTCGAGAGTAACCAATTAAAGGGGAATGCTCAAAGTCCACTTCCCCGGATCAGAAGCCAGCGCACCTGCTTCCAGTTCCGACCAAGTCAAGCCTAAAAGGCTTAACTTTGACGCCCGATCTAACATGTCCAATATAATCCTTTTATCTTCCATGAGATCACCTTATTTGTAGAAACGGAGACTTGAACTGCTCAAAATAATGCTTTCCGTGTCATTCATAAGACACCTCAACACCAGGTTGTATTTTTATTTCAAAAACTGCATAGTTAATTATAGGATGCGTCCTACTGCTTGTAGAGTCTCCTGATAACACAGGATATATGGTATGTACATACAATCTCCTGATGATTTATATTTGTATCGAAAGCTTGCATATCGTGCTGTTCCATTACAAATCAGGTTGAATACAGCCCTCGTCTTTCTATGGTAGCAAATGTATTTCTACTATATCATCTGACGTGTTTTTTTTTTTTTAAAGTTGCGGTAGTTAACCTCTTTTTTTTATCAGCTGTACAGTAGTTGCTCTCATCTCATGTTACCCAGCTAAATTTTTCACAGAATCTCGCCGAAAACGTTACGTGCATACGTCAGAAACCCTGTCAGGTCTGGAGCCGGACGCACGAACGCCTTGTAAAGTTACGGTAACGTAAACAATACAGTTCCTCAAAGAAGTACCGATATATCGCACCTCACATTTTGTCACTTTCTCATACGGATTTTCAAAAAGTTATGATCAAAGTGGTTTGAACCTCCAACCGATGCTTACGTAATAGACGCAGATACTAAATCGAAGAGTAAAAATGTAAAATTTCAGCAATTACATGGTTGCACTAGTGTCTGCAGCTGTACAGTTACAATGCTTGTTACTTTACAAGGCGTTAGAGCATATTCATTCTAAACGTCTTATGTTTAAAATTGCATTGATGATGTATTATTATTTTTCACATTATGTAGATTGTTGACATTGTTCAGCAGTGTCATTACTATATATTTCAGCTTTATGAAAAAAGTGTATAGCTCTTATATAATGGCGAGGAATATAAATCTCCGGAGAAACAGGCACTGAGCCTAATAGAACATTGTTAATCATAGAAGCAGTTCAATTTATACACTTGATGACGCGATTCGCTTGTTGAGGTTCTTGTATGGTGTTCAGAAAACGAGTGTGCAACATGAGAGAATACAAAGTAGCCTCCACTAAATTAGCTTCGCAAGCTCAGAATATTTTGTATGTAGTGTGCAACAAGCTCTTGCCTCTATTTTTAATAAATGCTACGTGTTGAGAATTTCCTTGTTTCGACCGAACAGCTGTTCCTCACTAACCGTTTTCGGGCCAGTCTGCCATATGTGAAATTTACTCTCTTCTTTTTTCCAACTATTGGTTCAAAAGCAAAAAAAAAATCAGTATAGGAGAAAGTTTACCTCGTCACTGAAAGTTTGAATTTAGTTGATAAACTGACCAGGAAATGGCATAGTCTGTCATGCGTGTAGTTCTAACCAACATTTTCTCTTCTCGACGCTTTTCTTTCTGCAGCTACAGTCATGTACTGATGATAGGTGGACTTAACTATAAACTACCGTATTTCTATGTTGAACACTATTGACATTATATTCTATTTATGCGTTGAATATTCAAAATATGATAGTGTTCAACATATAAATAGCACCCACATTATGAATGCGCTCAGATAGCTACATGTAAACAGAATTCCTAAGTGTATCGTAGTGACAATTGCATTGCGTGTTTCTCGTGTTTCCAGCGCTATTTGTACATTGACCACGAGTAAATTTATGTGTTACGGTAACACACAGCATTACCTACAGAAAGAAGACTCCTAAGATCTAAACAAGATTTATTGGTGAATCATTCATTATATACAAACAGGACCGTGTGTCTTCTCTTGGACATGCAAGATAGACTAAGAAGAAGAACACGGTAGGTTGGACAACTCTACACAATCTGTGACAGACCAACACAGCGACAACTTTGGGACGCCGCATCACTTGGGAAAACAAAGGACTTATAAAATCACAACGGCTCAGGAAAGTAATGCAAACACAAACTTATTTATAGTCCCGACCACTGATTGCACTCGCCAATGAACAAAGAAATTATCACTTGGAGTTAGTTCATCTACAGAGTTGAGCAAAGGAAGAGTAATTGTGTAGTCTTTCAACAATGCTACGTATACCCAAGCCAAGAGACTTCTAACCCTGTTTTTCACTGGCAATGCGGGCTTCATAGGTAAGTCAGCAACAGGCATTACATTAATGGGAATATAAAATATCAGAAGTGTTCCATTTCTTGCGATAAAATTATATAATTGATCGAAGGGAAATTTAACATCCAGCTGATAAAAACGAGTCACCACGTGGTCCAAGGCATCAGGTTCACTAACCAATCAAAACCTATTTAAAATCTTCACTGTTGTCTTCTAAAGTTTCCAACGAGGGGTTCACGGATATTTTTTCCGAGATGCCCTCAACAATCGTAATAACAATACATGCAAATCTAAGTATTTATGACGAAATAGAGCAAATAAATAACGCTTTAATTATAATAATCATCACATTGCATAATAATAAGCAACCAAATTCCTTCAGTTATGAGCGCGCTTAGCGCAGCACGGAAGAATATCAACGGTTTTGGCAAATAAAAATTAGCAGCACAAAAAAAAAGTCACAATCTCTACGGTGGACAAGCCACAATTGCACACAAATGAATCTTAAGTGACTACCAATCACTGCTAGGCATATCCACCATCACATATTCGTAGTAGGAAGTGTTTAAAAAACTGCTCGGGAAAACCGAGCCAGAAAGCAGCACGAATTTGGCATAAAATCTGCTGATGAGTAAAAGAATACGTCATTCCACTGTAATGCTAAGTAATCATAATGTTAATTATATAAAAGACCCTACGAAATCATGAAGTGTAGCGTATTTAATAGTATTTTCGAGCTATAATATTATCCCTATCTATGGTTAGGACGATGGGAATCTATATTGTCCTGGTCGATTGCAGCGCCAGTGGCGGCAGTAGCGTTATTGGGTGACGAGTTTACACCGGACGCGTTGCTCTGACTCGTGCTTCCCGACGTTGACGCTGACGAAGACGACCGATGAGGTCCGTGTTGGTGGTGATGCTGTGGCTGACACTGCTGCTGAGCCGAGGGCTCTGCCTGTTGGGCATTACCAACAGGGGCCTGCTGAGCGGCAGCTGCTGGGGACAACACGCCACCTACATTGAGGCTATTGTGAAGAGTCTCGTACTCCATAACTTCATCATATATAAGCTCCTTCCACTGCTCTACCGTGTGCTCGCGCTCGTCAACGCTGTGGTCGTACGGCCCAGGGGCAGGCTGTAGGGCGAAGAGCACAACACGTGAAGTAGCTACCTTTGCAGTTGCAATAACACGTACCTATACAACAATAGTCAGAGAAGAGCATTTGTAGCCTGAGTCGGACACTCGCTCGGTTCGTGTAAGTAGAAGAAAAATTTATTTATTTAGCTTGAGTCAGAGGACTTGGGGTCCAAGGAGTAGGACACCGGTTGGACTCGGGAGTCGCTGTCGGGCTTGGTCCATTCTACTTTGTATTCTGCTTGTGGCAGTCATCAACATGAAAACATGTCTCAAGCGTTTTCAGCCTAGCTTTCTCGGGGTCCTAGGGCCTTCTTTTATTATTATTTTATTCTAATGGCAGGCTGGCAACTGCCCACCTCTAATAATGGTAAATATAATATGTTTGCGTTTGTCCGAGCAGAAGCAGGGCCCGGTGAAGCAGCTGGACATTCTATTTCACTTTAGGACATTTAAAACTAATTCACGTGTTTCGTGACAGTGAAGCCTGAGTGCATAGCTCATTAGGGAAGTAAGAGATATAAAAAGTTCTGTGAAGGACTGCAAAGAACTTCCCGGCTCTCAGTACGATAATTGAAAAAAGATTATCAATCGACGTTAAAACTGTGGGGAAAAAAACGATGCATTAATACTCGTAGTACTGTGCAACTATTTTAATTATATATATTTTTTTCACCACCACTAATGCTCAAAACGGCATTTCTTTTATTATTATTATTATTATTATTATATTGTGGGTTTTCCCGCCGTATTAGATACTAAGACTATATAACAGCGATCCAATTTTGTATGATATAGTTTAGAAGTTTAGTCGAACTCAAATGAGTTCTACTAGAATAATCTTGGCCGGGTGCACCATGTCTGGCAGGAAATAAGGCGCAAGCATCTCCAACTCCACACGGCTCGGTCGAACGAAATCGCTCAGCCGTGAGGCGCAGAAAAGGAGACGAAAAACGAAAAGAAAAGACAGCGAACACTCGTGCGGGGCGTCCCATCCGTGGCCCCCACACGGGAGCAGATAGGAGTCACACAGGATGGGTCGCTTACCACCATTCGGCGGCCCACCTCATGGAACAGAAGGGGAAATATAGAGTACCTCCTAACTCTACAAAACTAACCTTCTCAGCAGGAACTGCGGCCAGATGCTACATCCCCTGTGGAGAAGGCACCCAGGACCCTTGGGTGCGTGATGCCCGAACATATTGTGGCGGGGAAACATAGGATGGACGAACCTAAACTAACCTAACCCTATGGCCCATCCTACGCCCCCTGAGAGGGATGAAGCATAAAGAATGCAAGAGAAACTTAGCCCTAGCAAAAGTCGACGCGCATTGCAACAGCAAGTCGTGAAAGAAGTGGAAAAACATAATACGGCATCGTCAGCAGGAGTATGAAGCTGGTACGAAGCAAAGTTGGCATCGAGAAAAGATGTTCAGAGGACCTAACTAAAGCTAAGGTATTCTGCAAGGTTCCCTGGGGTCGCTGCTCCCCATAATATGAGCGACTCTTAGGTAACCAACCCTTTGCTGCTTGGGGATAAATGAGAAACCTTATTTTTCGCCTTAATTTCCAGAACAAACTAGTAGGAGTACGAAAATAAGAGGAAACTAAGGGGAAATATCCTGCAGGCTTAACTAAGGTATGTCCCCCTGGTGGCCGCAACTGGCCGTTACGTAGGATATGCGAATCTAACCCTTTGCAATGCTAAGGGAATCTCCAAAACAAGGTGCCAGATACCCAAAAGATCTAATTGCGAGCGAACTTACAGCGTTAACTTCGGCCTCGTCGTACCAGATGTTAATGTAGGGATGCATAAGTGCCTCATCAACGCTCGTTCTCCGCTCTGGATCGATTACGAGCATACGAGAAAGCAGGTCTCTCGCTTGACTCGCTGCAAAAGAGTAAAAGATGAAATTATAATCAAGAAAATGTTTCAGAGAAAACGCCGCATTCAAAAGAAACAACGTCCGAGAATATTGTTGTTATTTGCCTTCCTTAACGTTCCTGTTTCCAGTAAAAGAATACTAGCGCTGTAAGTATATAGTACTCCACTGAATACGGTTGACCTCCGCATCTCTCACCAAAATAAAGCAACATATCTTTATCCTTTACAAATGAATGTTGGCCAGTGTAAAGATTTCGTAATTTTCACGTTCTGAACTGTTGATGATACCTGAAGAATGGAGGATGATAATGCACGGACGAACAGGAAAATTATTTCAATATGGATACTACACAATGAGGCTATCGACATGTTTTATGATAACTGGTAAGTATGGACGGTGCAAAGCAGTGCAGATACGATGTTGTCACAACAGATACACATCCAGACAAGCATAAAAAGCATGAACAGCACAAAAGCAGTCCTGCTATGAGTACGTCATGACCCATTTAACTACACTGACCCTTTCGCAACAAAAACCGTGCTTTCGCGTGAGTAACTTTACATATGCTCAAGGAAAATACTCTTACACATCAAAACAACTCAAATACTTCCACTCTGGACATCAATGAATGATAGAAAAGTCTTTCAGACCGGCTATTGAAAAGGTATAATTTTTTTTTCATTAGAGAACGAAACAACGCATTGGTATTTAGCATACAAAACGAATAACGGCGCTATTTAGAAATACCGTCAGCAGTGAAAGGGTAAAATGAGCTAAACAATTACCAACAGGCACTGTGACGCACAAACACTTGTGTTCCCGCTACAAGTGCTAACCTCTGAGAGCAAGAGCCTGCATTCTCATCTCAAACATGCCAAGTTACGAGAACAGATAATGTAAACTATCGTGAGACGTACTGAGGTAACGGTTGTAGATAGTGCCGCTTTTTTAGGTCGATCTTGGCAAAATCAAAATTGAAGCGAATTTATTCTTCAAACAATGAATGTATATTTAAAGATGTAAATGATGCTTAAACAAAGAGCGAAAATATAAAACTTGAGCCGTTAGGCCACTGCATCCGTGCCCGCAGCTGTACTGTTACAGTAACCGTAGCTGGAGGAAGAGAGTCTGGCCCCAAGTACTTATTACTTGAATCCTTGCTACCTGAATCGCTACACGATCTTAACTATCAGCAAAACTAGGGAAAGGGTTCCAGATAGAAAGAAGGTAGGAGAGGGGATATAAAACATCTAACTGCGCCGCAGTTAGAAAAAGAATGAAATTTAACCCGTAGCAATAATCCCGAGTTTTCGCTCAGAGCAGCAGACAAACCGCAACTTCCACAAGAAATAACGTAGCCCAACACCGTCCACATTGAACACCAGTTCTCGTAGGATGGTGATATATATGAAACATGATGAAAATTTCGTGTTATTGAGGTGAATGTAATCCGAATGAGAGTGTCGGTCGGGCACTGCCTGCAAATAGAACAGGAGGATAGGACCACTGTAAAGTTCCCATAAGAGGGAGATGCAGGTGCAGTACGAGCTAACAATACAGGGCGTCGCATTAACGCTACGCTGGGAAAATAACGAAGCAGCAGATAATTTATGGGATAAGCCAACATTCATTTAAAACATTTTGCTTCAAAATAATAGATGCTATAATTAAAAAAAGTCAAAATGAATGTTCAAGTTTTTATTTTATAATACAAAAAACTGGTATTCTTCATCTCCATGCGGTAATTACTTGCTGCCACTATGAAGCAAAATCAACACTCCGACAGCAACATATTTTTTTTTTGCAAATTTCAGGTTTTCAGTATATTACCTTGACGTGCTTTTAGTGTTGAATAAGTTTTTAGCAGCTCTCTAAATGTAAACTTAAAGCACAAATACAACAGCCCCACTTTATGATAGAAGAGTAAGTTTGTATTTCAGAGTATTCGGTCACCATTCAGTTAAGTACCCTACCAAAAATCAGAGCCGCATCAGAAGCTAAAACCGTTCTTCAGCTTCTGCAAGGTGTCTCGGCGGTCTTAAATTTTGTTAAGGGAAGGATGAATCTCTCATTCGGACTATTCACGCTCAAGTCGACACATTTGCATTGCGGTAGGATGTCGACACGGACAATAAACGTTACACCAAGGTCACTGCACATGATTTACACGTTATTAAATGGATTGCCAGTGTCAGACACAGTACACATTAAGGCCTGCTAAGACAAGGCAAACATTAGGAACTAGGGGAGAAAGCATAGGAAGGCATATGTGTTATTTCCACTGCACGACTTGTGTTACAATAGGAAGACTAGGTATATCAAATCATGCACTGCAGGGTTAGATCTGCAGCAGCTAAAATATTACACGACTATGTAGTCTAGAATCAAAGTAGCAAAATGGAAATAGACGCAGTACTTTTTGGTTAAAATGTGTTATTCAAAGGAGCTACGCAACGATGGTTCGGCATAACAAGGTAAGCCCATTCGTAGCGAAATATTGTGGCTGGTACAAATAACACTGTGCTGGCAACCTACACAGAAGACACAAGGCACGGTTGGGTTAACAAGCAGCTCGACGGGTAAATAAAATAAAAACGGAAATTTTTTTACGGCCGGCGCAATTGTTCGACATCAGTCGACTGTATTACGAAGCAACTGAAGGGCTAATTGTCTCCACAAGTGCAATAACCCTATGTGGATGCGCATGGCTTCTTTTTTGCAAAATTAACGGGGTTATAGACTAACACTAGTCGAACTTCACGCAATGTGAAATTGCTAAGTGCAGTGGTACAGGTATTAAAAAAGGAGCTAGAAACTCAAAAGAGTTAGGACCAATTCGCTGTAGGGCAGTGTGGGCCACGCTTTAGGAAATAGTGATACCTCAAATTAGTAGTTATCATTCACAAGGCACGAGATTGAGGCGCTTCAGACTAAGTTATACACGTTAGGAGACGGCAGTATAACAAATTAGCTGCTGTAATTCACACATTAGGAGAAAGCGGTATTCCGACCCGGTAAGGACCAACAAAAATATCGGCTTCTCGTACGAATAGCATAATTAGAATCGTCCTTTAGAAAGGACCCTGGTTCTTATGGAGTTAAATTAGCGTAGCAATTCAGACGTTAGGAGGCGGTGGTATTTAAAGTTAGCTGCTGTAATTCACACGGTCCGAGGTCGACTTGCTCGGCACTAATCAGTCGATGCAATCCAAACGTTAGGAGGCTCAGGGGGACACACAAACGCAGGTGGACGACAGAGAGAGCGCCTGCCTACCTACCTTTGACACTATAATAGACAGAGGGCCTGCACCAGTAGAAGTAATCACGCGGGTCGTGGCTACAATCACCTTTCAGTCTATTATGGTCAGTGGATTCGGAAGGGAAGAGCACATCGGGGAATAGTCGATCAAAACTGTAGCCTGGACACCGAGGTCTGTTCTCTACATAGTTGCGGACTGTGGGCTGCAGCCGCTGCATAAACTCGTGTGATGGCGTCCCCAGTTGCTCTGAAACAAAGAACGCCTTGAAAATATGCACGTTATCTTCTACAATCTAGGTAGCTACCTTATAAGTAAAACATGAAGAGTAAAACCTGATGCAAACAATTAGATAAATTCGCATGTTGGAAAATGATCAGGCACTATACTACTGACCAGTTCTGCCGAGCTTGGAGTTGGTGGCTTTTTGGGGAAAGACCAGGAATTGAAAACTGGCTAGAACTACGAGTCTAAGTCGGAAAGTGGCAAAAGCTAGGAGTGGAAAACTGGTTTAGCCAAGAGTTGGAGTCGGAAAATGGCTAGAACAAAGAGTACGAGTCGGCGAAAATGGCAAGCAGAGTACTGGGATTCATCACCAGAAATTTTGAATACAAGTGCAAGGACATCATCGTTCAAGGCATTAGTGCGGTCACACTTGGAATTCGCTGTACAATTCTGGTCGCCACATCTGTGTAAAGATATCGATAACATGGAAAGAGTCCAGCGCAGGGCAACGAAATTGATACCTCAGCTGAGAAACAAGTCGCATGAATGTCGCCTCAAAGAGCTAGGTCTGATCTCTTTGGAGCAAAGACGGCTCAGGGGGTAACTAATATGAACATTCAAGTATTTGAATAGCTTCAACAACGTACCTACAACGGGACTCTTGAAAGAGACCTCAATGATCGCTTGCGAAACAACAGTCAAAAACTCAAGCATAAAGCTCGACGAACGACCTTAAGTCAGCAGTTTTTTCCGTATTTCATAGTCAGCATTTCGAATAGATTCCCTTCCGATGTTAGTGCGGAGTCAGACAACGAGTTTAAAAATTGTCTTGACATACATTGGGAGAAACAATTCGCCTTGAGCTAACGAAACGTTAGTTGAGGCGAAAGAGCTTTGTTTAGACGCCGGATGGAAGTTCAACTTCCACTAGCCTCTTGCCCCCGTGGGCGGGTGGCTCTCACC
>LQNS02007215.1:26006989-26031541 GCA_001587735.2 Parhyale hawaiensis | reverse complement strand
TGCAGCAACGTGATGTTACTGCTAGTAGTGTGATGTATGGGAACCGTTCACTGTTGCTGCAGTTCGGTGTATTGCAGCAACGTGATGTTACTGCTAGTAGTGTGATGTATGGAAACCGTTCACTGTTGTTGCAGTTCGGTGTACTGCAGCAACGCGTTGTTGCAAATACAATTTTTTTCTACTTATTTTGCAAGATAAGCGCCAAACATTTAAAATGTTAATAGTAAGTTAGTGCACAGGTTTGCTGTAACTATAAAAACAATTAGAGAAAAATAAAACGAAATTATTTCCCCCGTTTTGGCAACATTTTTTTTATCGCACGGGGTTCTGCTGTTATGCCAGATTATGCAACATCACTCTTTAGTCAACATGGGCAAGAAAAACGGTCTAAACAGTGAGAAAAAGATCAAAGTGACCTCGTTATTGGCTTCTGGTAAGACGACACCTGAAGTTTCCAAGAAATTACAGCGTGATCACACAACAATTAAGGCTTATGCAAGTGAAGGTACGTCAACCGGAAAACTCCATATAGAGCCTCTACGAGGAAATTGACTGCTCAGGATATGCGACACTTGAAGGTTTCTATGGCCTGAAAACAACTTTCTACAATTAAGGCCATATTTGAAAACGGTGGAGCCCCAACGCTATGCAGAAAGACAAGATGTGAGGTTCTTCAGAAGCTAGAGAAAGTGAAAAAGGCGATTAAACGACCATTTCTAACAAAAACTCAAAGAAAATAGGGTCAAATGGGCTGAAGAGAACATGAAAACTGCTTTCTCCAAATGTCATATTTACTGTCAAATGCAGAACCACTCTTGATGGTCCAGATGGATGGGCATCTGGATGGGTCCTCCATGACCGACCTCAACAAACATGACTTAAGCGTCAACAAGGTGTTGGAGGTGTAATGTTTTGGGTCGAGATAGTAGGTGACACCCTTATTGGTCCATTTGAAAGGACAGAAGGAGTTAAACTGAATGCAGAAAGGTACTGCCAGTTTCTTGAAGCTAACTTGATTCCATGGCTTGATGAGCATACCATAGCACGCAGATCCAAATTGGTACTTCAGCACAATAACGCTCCCTCACACCGAGCACGGCACACTGTTAACTGGCTTGTGGTTGGAGGATTTAAATAAAAAAAGGATTATGACCTGGCCAGCGAATAGCACCGCGTTAAATCCCATTGAGAACCTCTCGGCAATGATCAAAAGGAAGGTATATGAAGGTGGTCGGCAGTTTTCCAGCAAATTAAGCCGGTGGAATGCTGTAAAAACAGCTGCAGATTCTATTCCACCATCTGAAATATCAAACCTGACAAAGTCTGTTGATAATCACCTTATAAAAATAATGAAAATTTAGGGATGCCATATTCAAAATTAATTTCTTTTGACCATTAATAAACGCGTATTTCAGTGTTCATTGAATTGTTTTGGTTTCAATTTCCTGGTTTTGGACATTTAATATTTCAAAGTTAGACACTTATATTAAAAAATAAAGAAAAAAATTGTATTAGCATAATCAAAGGTTACAAACTGTATAGTAGAGTGATATGTGGGAGCTGTCCTCTGTTGCTGTAGTTCGGTGTATTGTAGCAATGTGTTACTAATAGCGGTGTGATATACGTATTGCAACAGTGCACTATTGCGAGCAATGCAGTATATGGCCACTGTACAAGGTTCCAAGAGACGGTCACTAGGTCGCGTATGGAACCGAGCGATTCCCCAAATTTTTATTTATAAGTGGGCATTGCAGATTACGTTGCAGGAAGGAAATGAGCACAGCTAGTCTGTGAAACTTAGGACGGCTGACGAGCCTCGTTCGATATTTTTGTTAGATCTGCTTGGTTCTCCAGACCCGCAAAGGCATGAAGTTGAAGTGTTGCATACGCCAACACCGGAAATCGCCTCTCTGCCGGACAAGTAAACTCTTGGCTCGCTGAAACAGAATTTCCGGCGCTCAGACGTTACTGCGGAGGTGGGGGAGGGAAGTACAGAAATGGGGGCCAGTTGCCGAATGAACCTTCCGGCTCCAATGCAGTAGCTCTATAATAATCCGTGGTTGACTGCAGCCGTGCACTCGTTTGGTGCCAGTAGGCATTCATCTGCACCACGATAGAGGGCAAGTGAATTTCCCAGCTAGGATGTGTGGTCAGGTCGACAATGCCATTACGCCACACCAAAGGTAACGATGCGATTTAAATTACAGCGGTAAGCATCCTTCCGCACCTACGGCTGCACCGCTCGCTAGCATCATGTTCTTAATAAAAATATTATTTCCATTATTAGTATCAGTACTGGTAGAGGGCGGTATGCAGGCAGGTACGGTGCAGCGACTGGGCAGACGAATACCAGCGGAGTGTAGTAATCACAACCGGAGTAGGCTGCCGTAACCTAAAAACGGCTACCGGCGCGCGGACCCGAAATGAACTGAGTGAGGTTACTTTCTATATCTACGCCGGATTACCAATTGCGGCACAATTTAGACCTGTGGGGGGACACATGTGCAGCACAGGTAATCCCGGGGGTTGTCACTACAACACGCCTATGGGTTGCAATGAAGCGCTGGCCTAAACACAGACAGGGAAAGAAAGCAAACGTCTCGCTGCTCGAGGTCTATGAAACTGTAAATCGCTTTATTGCAGGTCAAGAGTTTGTTAATTGCTGAAGTAATATTTCATGGAAGTTGGCGCCCACAGCAACCAAATTTGGCTTAAATTCGTGCAATATTATAAAACTTGTGACTTTTTTCCGTATTGTGGCCCAAGTTTCACTGAAAACCGCTTCATTGGAGGTCTCTGAAAAAGCCATGAAAAGGACGCTTGATGGCTACCGAAAAGCAGCGGATTGTTGCAGGCCTTGCAGGAGGATTGTCACTCATAGATTAAGTCAAGGAGCTAGGAAAAGATCGAAGAGTGGTGTTTTCATTCGTGAAGAACCCAAACACCAAACTAAGGACAGATAAGAACACGAGAAGAATCCTCTCACCTCGTGATATTCGAAAAATACGCAGATAACTCGGCATGCATTCAAAGAGCATCAGCACTGCCATATTAGACAAAGCTGATATCGTTCCTTAATCCCGACAAACCCAATGCAACGTCTGGAACGAATTGATGAGCAACGTAAAGCCTGTCGACAGGCCTCCGTTGAACCAGACCCACAAGTAAACACAACGTATTGCTTGGGCACGAAAATGTATGAAAACAAATTGCCAAACTGTTCTCCTTACGGAGAAGGCTAGAGCTACCCTTGATGGCCCGGATGGGTGAGACAAAGTGTGGAGTCCTCCTGGTGTCTCGAAAGTTTATTCCGCATCGATTGAGACTCCAAGAAGGAGGTGGAGAAGAGTTATGTTTTGGGCCAGTATTATAGTTGACGAGCTTATCAGACCTTTTCCAGCGCCTGTGAATATCAAACGTAAGAGTCACGATTACATAGCGTTTTCATATGCCCATTTGTCACCATAGCCCGATGACCAACCACTGTCACGTTGTCGGCAAATGATTTTCATGCACGACAATATTCCCCTCATTCAGTTAAGTTTACCAATTCATTCCTTGGAATTTTGGACATCTGAGGAGAGCGTCGTATGACTTGGCCACTTTGCTCTCCTGACCTTAATCCCACTGAACAGCCCTGGTATTTTTCGAAAACGGGGATTTATGAAGGAGTCCAATTTAGATCGAAAAACAATGTCTAGATGAAAATTACTGATGTCGCTCATACCATATCATCACCTCAAGTTCACAGACTAAGTTCCTCAGTAGACAAAAACTGCTTCAAGAATGGATGTTATGTCGATAAATAACTTACTTCTCTAATGCATAACTGTTAAATTTATTCATATGTTTGTTTATATTATTGTGGAGGGTTCACTGTTCGAATTAAATACAATTACGGTGATGAAAACACTGTTGTATCACACTAATATGTACATGTTAAGAGACCTGCATCAAGGTGAATGACAGTTAAAAATTGGTTCATTATATAGAACAACTCATACCTTACAAAATATTGCATAAATTCACACCAAATTTGGTTAGTTGACGCACCTAATTGTTTTTTAGGGAACCAACCAACTTTCACTTCTGTGAGATTTAAATCGCTTCGGAAATTAATAAAATCTTGACCGGCAATAAAGCGATTTACGCAGATGAGTGCTAGGAACGAATAATGTCAACACACCCAGGAGAGCAACGTTACGCATATCACATAGAGTGGAAGCCGGTACTAGAACACTTACTGCAAACTCGGTTCCTTAACACAAATTTAGTGAACTCATATGCAAGGAACTAATAGCACGAACACTTTTCCTCAGAACAGGGGTGACGAACAATGTTTCCCAAATACGCAAGAAGATACACCGTTCTACAGGATACGCACAGCGTATACTGTTGCTTAGAGCGTGAAGAATGACTTATTGCTGATCAGAAACATGGGGCGAATACCACTTTTCAGAACATACATGGTTAGCAATTTTGATTATAACACATTGCAGAAAAAAAAATTCGCGAAAGGCCATACAGTATGAACAAACACTCTTCATAACAATCTGACCTAACAGCTACAGTTTTCCATAATGAGCTAACATTGTTCTTGGTAACAAAATGAACGCGTTATTCATCGCAACAGCTGAGCGAATACTATTCGTTAGAGCAAGCTCAGCGAATATTATGCTTCACAAAAAGCTGAGCAAACATCATAACAAGCAGAGTGAACAAAGTTGCTCAAACACTGCGCACGGGGAACACGGTTCTCCAGATCAAGTTGAAGGAAGGCTGGTTTCGAGAGCACGTCCCGTTACTCCCATAAGCACACGGAGCGGAGGCGCCATTACTATAAAGCACGTAGCGAGAGCGGATATTCGCTTAAAGCATTCCCTCGGGACCCATGAGTTGCTGCAGACACAATATTGCCAGGCTGGAGTCACGATACCCAGCAGCAGCAGCAGCGCTACACAATATTGGCTCGTAAGCGAGTAGGTGCGTAGGTACCTCAGAGACACGCCGTGCTGATGTAGAGCTGCTTCGGATCAGCATGAGCATCTTTTGATGCAGGTACGATATGCGTGCTAATATTGCCTGCACTGTTATTGTGATTACTACTATTTTGATGCTGTTATTTCAATTAACATTATTATAGCTTTTACTTTGATAATAACTACCGTATCATTACTATTACTTTATATTATCACTACTTTTAGTATAGATATTAGTAAAAATTCTGAATCAGTGTTTACTTCACACATTCAATACAAAACTTTTTGCACTTTCCCAAAGTACGTAAGACAATCACAACTACTACAAGTTTCATCGAAATAATGCTGCTATTATGCCGGTAAAAAAACAATGCAACGGCATGAAAAATTATTGCTACTCTTTTCCTCTTCTCGGTATTACTCGTCCTAAGATAATGTTATGTTGGCCATCGTGAGTAAAACGGAACCCAATTTTGCTGTTAATTGATGGAAAATGTAATAAGATTAGCCGCCATGCAACCCAGATGATCTTGGATCAGACGAGGCATCATGCAGTCTTCACATTCGCGAGCAGATAAGCAAATTTATTGTGGACAATCCAAAAATGCTTAAAAATTGGACTGCATATCTTATGTTACCACGTTAGCAGTTTATGTATCCACACCTAGCCCGTTCCCTGCGATGCAAAAAGAGGAAGAAAACTTAAGACACATGCAGTGTAACAGAAAAAATGGTCTCACGAATGAGAATAGTAAAAATGATCATTTGGAGTAAGAAGAACGCAAAAGATAAAGCGGTACGAAAGGAAGCTAAAGAAATGTATGTGGATCAAGCGCAACAGATGAACCCATGACAGAGGTGATAGACGTGTTTAGAAGAAGCGAAAACGCGGTGCTCGTGACCGAAGGGCGTGAGTGTAACAGGCCATGAATCTATACATTTGACAGCGGCGCCAATAGCCACTGAAGGACATCATTAACTACCACTTCCCACCGCCGAAAATAAAGTGGCCTGACATCGGCAAATAGCATTTTTAAAGCGAGGCAGCGCGTACGTCACAACAGCGAGGAGCGTTTCACTAACGACAGAGTCACCAGGGGTGCCTACTGAAAAATTTCTGGCTTCGAGAGCATAATGACAGAGTACAGTAGTTAGTTATTACGTTGTCCGAGCCTCCTTATAGACACAGCTATAATGCTTTAAGAGACGAAAAGGAAGCATGCGTAGCATGTTCAGAAAAACGTGGAGCCCAAACACGGGAGGGCGGGAGGGGGGGTCCCCTACACACGACCAACGCGCAAGGGAACAGCAAGTCTTGAAAGAAGATGAAGAGCAAAAGCAAGCTTTGATAGGGGAGTTCTTGGGGGCGCCACTTTCCATAACATAAAGTGGGTGAAGCCAACTGACCTAACCCAATGTCGTCCCACAGCCCAGCATACTATGCTGCTCCTGAGGGGCAATAGAGCACTTGCTGCTACAGAAATAGGATAAATAAACAGGATCAACGTGCATGGGTACAGTGAGTCGGACAAAAGAGAGAGAACATACAGAAGCAGTTCAGTGCTAGTATGAAAGTGGAGGAGAGCATAGTGCGTACGAAGGAAAACTTCCTGAAGGCCTGGCTATGGCTAAGATATCCTACAGTGTCACCCTGGGGTCACCGCTCCCCACTACATGGGATGGGCGAACTTACCTAACCCTACTGCCCAGCCAATACCCCCCGAGGGGTCAGCAAAAGAAACCTGCCTGTCACACAAGATATTTCTTTTGCAGCAGATTTCATGGATAGGATTAGACCAACTCGCCTAGCAATAGCTATTCACCAAATAAAAAAAAAATTCGTAACGAGTACATACAGTGAGCATCCACGGGATATCATTTAGCTGTTGTATCCCACAAGTCCTGAAACAACCAAAGCAATTATTGAAGGTCTGTATTAACCGTTCATAACACACGCTTCGTTGAGGTAAACTTAGACGGCGCGGGTGAAAGGTCAGGCCCTCAACATTTTATCCGCCGCCTGACAAAGGCGGTTTGGAGTCGGTCGGCTTCTACCGTGAATCCTTCATATTTGCCCTCAGTATGAGCCTTGTTAGTGCAGTCTTAATGAAAAACTACAGCCTAAAAAATGTTTATTCCTGAAGCGAGTGAGCCATCAACGAAGCTGATAGTTACTATAGACAAATTTACGGTACTGACCAATTGGAGAATAAAGGAAGAACGTTGGAATTGGAAGCTGCATGAGGTTAGCTCGTAATGAACGATTGTTTTTATTCTTTGCCATATTCCCGGTATAAGTGACACAAAACTTGACGAGAGACACTGAGCTGCGGTCTGCCTAATACATGGATTTCTATACATTGTTTAAATAAGGTGCTTCTTAGCATGGCGCACAGAACAAGGACTACGCCGCTTCAGAAGACGAAAGGGACGTGTAGTGTGTTCAGGAAAAAAGGGAACCCATACATGAGAGTATTTTCATAGGGTCGATCGAGATGGAAATAGCAAATAGGTAGAAGAGAGGAAAATAGAACAAAACAAGATCAGTAAGAGTATGAAAACGGAAGGAAGCGAAGTGGACACGAAAAAAAGTTCTAAAGGCCTGTCCAAGGCTAAGGTAACCTACGGAGTACCGCTGGCAAGCTGCTCCCACTAACACACGATGGGTGAACCTGACAACCTTAGCCCTACGGCACATCCTATGTTCTCCGAAGGGTTTAGGCAGAAGAAGTTGTGAGCATGTGCTGCAGGGAATCATAAATCAAGTATTGCAGTATCAACTATCAAAGCAAAATATAAACATATGTCAAGTATATTGTGTAACCAAACACAAAAGTGAGATTCAGCTATAATCTGGGTGAAAAACCAGTTTCGCGGAAAAAGTGAGTACTTAAATATTCGGAGCTAAATCCGTAGACTTCTAAACCCGTAGACTTTTGGCAAGCTGATCTGCGCAAAGGGCGTGGTCCAGTTCCGCAAATATGACAAAACAAAGGACACCTACAGGTACTATGATATGTTCACCAAATCCCATAGAGAAAACCGAGGCACTTGGATGCGTGGTTCCAACTCGATAGGTCAAAATCAAACAGAACATGGACTGTTGAACGTGCAGAACAAAATCCGTAGATATTCGCAAACAAATTTGTGGAAGGTTGAGGAGTTCAGCATATTTTGCAGTTTTTCCAACCAAATATAAGGAAATTATCACCACAAAGGATCCGTACAGCGTCACCAAAAAGGAACTGTATACACTTTGACCGATATGGATCTCCAAGTTTGCCCACTAATCACCCTCAATTTTCGCTGCCGATGTTCCGAAAATTTACACGACCACGAATCCGCAGGTTCTCAACACAAAGGCCCCGCAAATTTTTACCACAAAGGAGCGGCAAATTGTTACCGAAGGACGAAACACAGAAAACAGATATCGGCGTTTGGTGCACCAAAAGCATCCATCACACACCGCTGGATGTCTCTCCTTGCAGAACACGCAACCGCAAAACGTAATTAAAAGGAAAAAATTATTTGCACTTTTTCATATGCTGAAATTAAGACGCTCAAGACAAAGATTAGCACACATGCAAAATTAACGCCACTTAGCAACAGAAGAGGTGGGCGACAGACTCAAGTACTATGCCAGTTTATAAATTACAGGCACAGCGCCATGGCAGCACGTACTACAAGTACGCTCTACTGCAGGATGGGTAAACTTCTTGACTGAAGGGCCACACGAACTTTTATAATTTTACAGACGGGCTGGGCCAGCACCCGATGCCTACATATCCAACGCAAAAACTTATAATAAAAACATAAGTTTTTCTCCACACACGCAATTTTAGAACAAATCTTATAGTAAGCGCTTAAAATGGGTCAAAGATCCCAAAACCTTTGCCGGGCCGGATTTAAAATGACTTTTGGACAGGATGTGGCCCGCGGGCCGTAGTTTGTCCACTCCTGCACTGGGCATGTATCTATGCCAGCATGCTACACCAGAACTGTTTAGCAACATCTGCGAACGCAGCACACTACAAGTACATCAGCACACTCCACATCAAAGCCAGCACGCTATTCTAACACACCACCACCAAGCTTGCTCACATGACGCAAGGTAAGCGGCTTAGAGAGAGAGAGAGAACGCTCACAGCCACCGTAATTCCAGCGGCTTCTTATTATTTCCGAGGGCGACGGCTCCAATATGCAGGCTTAAGCCCTGCGCACGCAGCTACTTTGTTGTCCCCAGACCTTAGTGATCCTAATGGCTGACATGCGAGTGAAGCGAGAGACCTTCAGCAAACTCGCGTCGCCTTAGTGCCTGAAATTGAGTGAGGTTTTCACAGAAATATCACTAACATGAAAAGACAAGGTTTCGGAGCGAATTTTCAAGTGCCGATACTATTCATCTATATTTAAATAATAGAAAAAATAAACTTTTGCACGTATCTTAAATATCTAGATTACTCGTGGTTATCAACAGTTCTTGCATTTCCTAAAGTACATACTGTAGCTTTCACTATTCTAAAATATATATGCAGCTTCGGTACAATATACAAAGCAGTCCATTATGCCGAGTCCTTTCAGTTGAAGCGCAATGTGATACTAGGATGATAAGCACTGGACCACTTCGGCCGTCACGGTGTCCACACATGGCACTATCATTAGAAGGCCATTAACCCTTTAGTGCCTGCTTTACACGTTTGTGGACGTTAGAAATAGTACTATTCCTAGAAAAGGTAAAAGTTTAGAATATTCAAAGTGGAATATTCCAAGGGACCCATCTGGAACTGATTGTTAATTTTTGAAATCCCGAACTCAAATATTCGAAGGAAACAACCCGAAATAATCTGAAAGTGTTATTCATTTCTGAACTATCGAACTGGCATATTTCACGGGACAAACCATACAAATCCGTAACTACGGATCTCCCATCAGGCAGTGGGGCGCCTCAAACTCCGAAAAAGGAGATGTATTAGAATAAAAAGTAATCACATGCACGCGTAGCTCAGCCCAACTGGACAAAAGTTAAGAGCGTCAACGTCAACAGCAACGAGTTATTATATCCCCCTCGACGATTGAAATGACTATGAATGAGCTATGAACGAGTTATGAATGAATGAGTACACGCAACGCACACCAACAGGGCAAGGAGCTTAACAAACAACGGAGGTGTTAGTTGTTAGACGTGAAAAAATATACATTTATGGTTTCCAAATGCGTGCGATTATAGTTCAAATATACTGCAGTATGTTAAGGAAATATTGAAAAAAAGCTTCAAGAGAGAGACAGAGAGCGAGCAAGGGGTGGCAAAGTTAAGGATGCGGGGAGAGGGGGCGTTGCAGCAGAGGGGAGGGAAGATACAAGGGGGAGAGGGGGTGTGGTAAAGTGATGACGTTAGCAAGTGCAGTGAGGAAGGAAGGCACGCACGCACACACGAACGAACTAACGTCCGCCCAGTCAATGAGATGAGGGAAGGAAGCAAAAGGCATTAAATGACAAAGTGAGGGGAACCAGAGGGGAATATAATGAACAGAGGGGAGCACGAAGAGCAATGCGAGAGCTCCGAAGTCAAAACTGAGCGCACCCAAGAATATAATTGGAAACGCAGCAAAGAAGACAATGTGGAAAGTGGAAACCAACTTAGCCAAAACAGGGCGTTTGGGGAAAACCATTGAAGGAACAGTGACACAACGGGCAATACAAATGCTTCGCAAAATACCAGCCTCCCTGAAACATGAGCTGGATGTAGATCAATGCGCTGCATCCATGCATGCATGCATGCACGTAGCCATTGGGTTTCAGATTAGTTGCAAAGCACACACCTACACCTCAAAGCAGCAGCAGACCCTTTGGTGGGTTTCACATGGTACCCATTCAATGGTTAACCCTTAACTCATGAGTTAATCTACCTTTCTCATAGGGATAGCGCTACCGTATCTGAAATGTTGTATGTAGGCAACGCTATGAGCGAAAGGGTGAAAGTCTGATACTGAACTGTTGGTTGCAGGTTCCGTAGATTTTAATATTCAAAATCTTTCACTTGTTGGCCAGCCAGTGATTACGGAAACTGAAGTGCTGCTTGCAGATTCCGTATATTTCCTATGGCAAAATAGTACACGCACTTGCACGGTAATGCCATAGTTATAGAGCACGCATAGTTTAGATGATCACGGAATTCGTAAATTCCACGGGCTGAAGCAAACCCTGCCTTATATGACATAGTAAATTATTCAGTAGAGGAGGCGGGGCGCTAAAGCAAAAAGAGAAATTGAAACAGATAGGAAAACTCAAAAGCGCAAGCTGAATTTCAAAAAGAAAATATGTTTAAAAAACACCCGAAAATGCAATTTTTCCATTTGACAAGGAGGGAGTATGCGGAAAGGCGCAATTAGCGAAAAATGATTTACATCTTACGCGCAACGCGGGGCTAAAATAATTCCAGCACTTCTGGCCAATGAAAAAAAAAAAGAAATAGCAAAAGATGGACAAACAATAAAGATGGAGCTCTCGTGACACAACAAAAGAAGGGAAGAGCAGGCCATTTAGGCGGAGGCTGCAGACAAACTTTGTCAGTTTATCAATCTGGGCGGCGGCAGGAGCTCGATACTGCAGACCCGGCCGCTGGTACCGGCCCTACTGCACCAGTCCTAGTAAGCGAAACCCGACAGTTCTGGTACAGGTCCCTAGTGCACCAGTCCTAGTAAAAGAAACCCGACAGTTCTGGTACAGGTCCCTAGTGCACCAGTCCTAGTAACAGAAACCCGACAGTTCTGGTACAGGTCCCTAGTGCACCAGTCCTAGTAAAAGAAACCCGACAGTCCTGGTACAGGTCCCTAGTGCACCAGTCCTAGTAAAAGAAACCCGACAGTTCTGGTACAGGTCCCTAATGCACCAGTCCTAGTAAAAGAAACCCGACAGTTCTGGTACAGGTCCCTATTGCACCAGTCCTAGTAAAAGAAACCCGACAGTTCTGGTACAGGTCCCTAGTGCACCAGTCCTAGTAAAAGAAACCCGATAGTTCTGGTACAGGTCCCTAATGCACCAGTCCTAGTAAGAAATCAGACAGTTCTGGTACAGGTTCCTAGTGCACCAGTCCTAGTAAAAGAAACCCGATAGTTCTGGTACAGGTCCCGAATGCACCAGTCCTAGTAAGAAATCCGACAGTTCTGGCACATGCCCCTGCTGCACCAGTCCTAGTAAAAGAAACCCGAAAGTTCTAGTACAGGTCCCTACACCACCATTTCTAGTATACGAAACCAGAGTTCTGGTACAGGTCACTGCTGCACCATTCCTAGTAAACGAAACCCGACAGTTCTGGTACATGTCACTGCTGCATCATTCCCATCAAAGGAAACCCGACAGTTCTGGTACAGGTCCCTGCACCACCATTCCTAGTAAACGAAACCCGACAGTTCTGGTACATGTCACTGCCACATCATTCCCATCAAACGAAACCCGACAGTTCTGGTACAGATCCCTGCACCACGATTCCAAGTAAACGAAACCCGAGTTCTGGTACAGGTCCCTGCACCACCATTCCTAGTAAACGAACCCGATAGTTCGGGCACAGGCCTCTACCAATCATTGTACACTATGAAGTCGAACGGATAAATTGTGACGTGACTAACTTGAAATATATCTCGGACTCATTAAAAACTGAACATGAACGTAGCAACTTAGGTTTCACGCAAATTATAACCATATGTTTCAGATTTCCAAAAACAGACTTCAATATCATTTAATTGGATAACGGAATGTCGGTGAAAATGTGATAACTGTGACTCAAGTCGCACTCGATTTCCTGGCTATGCTCACTCCGCTGTTAACTGCACCTTGGCAAAGTTAAGGGACAAACGAGATGCCTAGCGAGCATTTTATAATCAAGTACAGGCCTTAACCATTTAGTGCCTACCGTACACATTTCTTTACTCTACATGTAGTATACATCTACTATTCCTATGAAAAGGGATGTTATACCCACGGTAGTAGCGGACCTTGCGTGCTGAACAGTTATGCTGCTGGTCCCGAGAACGATCCCCAAGTCAGGTGCGCGATCTTTGTGCACGGTGCTCGGCGCGCTGAATCCGCGATTTTGCTTGGGGTACATAGCTACAGTAGGGGTAGCTACTTACCTTACGGTAATGGGGAGGGGGCGCACCCGGCGCGGACCATTGAACCTCCCCCAAATGCGCCATAGTTCTTAGCAACCCGTGATCGGCTGCATCCATGTTGCACGAACCAGTACGTGTAGTTTCCCAGCGGAGTGCGCAGTCAAAGTAGACTTTACCTTTACCTTTTAATGAGGCATTAAAGGGGGAAAGTGATGGACTGATGGTGTGTCCCTCTAATTTTCTGGCAGGATTGAGACGGTCAATCACGGCAGATCCAGCTAAGTTTACTAGTGAGCACGCTAAATGAATAACTGTTTCAAGGGCACTGTGTCATGATCTTGGGATGAAGTAGTTGGTTAAAAGGCATAAGAACAGCCTCACTGTTTGATCAGGAACTATTCAGACCGTAAGAGACTCGATGCGCCTGAAACTTTCAAGAATCATGGTAGAGATGTTAGCATATTGATGGACGAAAAGAAATTCATCGTGAATGAGGTAACAAATCGTGAAAAGTCTATAGTGCAATCGCATGAAACTCCTCGGAAGTTCCTGCAGAGATAAAAAGTCAAAATCATTCTTTCTGAGGTGGTGTTCGAAGCCGTTGCAAAGAGCGGGTGAGGAATGCCTCCTCGTTTTAACCATGGCGATACTTGAACCCGAGACTCTGCCGAATATTCGAAAATTCTGCATGAAGCGGCAATGGAACAGGACGCATTAGGCCCTAGAGTCTAGAAGTCATATCGCAATCCACTAAAGCTGTGCAGGATTCATTGAAGCAAACTTTGCCTCTCTGTGTACTGAACATTGTGGCTTCTAATCAAGACTTGGACCACAGTGATCATTGGCGGTGGGGCGAGCTTTAGGGCATGTCCAATGCGAAACAGTACCAAGAGTTTAACTTCAGTCCCCCATCAGGTGAGTCTAGCAATTTATAACAAACAGATAAAAATACGAGTTTGCGTCACTTGAGGAATTAGTTTCATTATTTAAGCTAATGGCTTGAAACCACAAATAGGAAGTAAATAGGTGATCTCCATATTACAAGTTCAATTAATTACTTTTCTCATTCTCTCTTTCCTTCCAGATTCCGAATACTAGTTCCAGTTTCTCTCTTCGACCTGGTACCTAGTAGTTCTTCAAAGTTCAGGCTTCTGTTTCTCTGAAAAGTAAACCAAGTACTTCTGATGCAGACCCATGCTATACCAGACACTGTACACTAAACCTAGAAAGGTAATCCAAGCGACACCGGCGTCAGCGGTGACTACTTCACTAAGAAACCTCTCTCAATGGAAAGGTTACGTAGCAATTTTCAAGTCACTGCTCCGGCGGAAGTATCGTTTTTCGTTGACTACTTTTCAGGGCGCTGGTAACTAGGCTGCACCTAGTCTGGCAAACACAATACAGAATATTTACAAATACAGAGTACCTGGACTAGGGGGAGTTGAATTTGTTGCGTAACGACCGAGGGTGAAACTCAAGCTGCTCGTAGATCAAAACTATTTTGAAATCTATAGCAACGCTGCACCAGCTAGCAGCCAAGTACATTAGTCGAGTTAGTAATGTAATTTATACCCGTAGAAAAAAAAACATCGATCCAGTGACGGGCTCGTAGGTACGTTCAGAAATTCGAAGTTGAGGCACAACTGCATCAGGTTCATCAAAATGAGTTCAAAATAATTTATGGCAATGTTGACACTAGGATACCTTACCCTGTACTAAAATTGACGGTTGGGCCTAATTTGCACATTTTAGGCAGTTTATCTCGGAAACCCGAATTTTTTTCGGGTCAGACGAGGTGCCGCCACCCCTATTTTTGGGTAGGTTAGGGGAGGCAAGGTCTGGTTTTCCTAATTTTTTTCTTTTTTCAATTTCGGTACTGTAAATTTTTGGTTAGTGGTGAAATCGGGGTAAGGTAACAGTCGCGTACCTACATTGAGTTCTTTTTCATAGAGCAAATAAAAACTCGATCCCGTTCCATTAATTGCATTGCACCGCAGGCTGCCTCAACTCATCCACCAGCAGCTACAATCGCCACCTTCTGTCACAGTATCTTCTTTGGCTTGTCGGGGGAGTCGATCCAAAGACACAGTAGAGACGGTCTTGAGGATTGAAGATTACAATTTGGTTTAGAGTTTTTTCCTCTACTTTACTACCTATTTCGCGTGTTCTCGGTATGCCACGAACTTGTAGTTTACCGCCTATTTGGTAAATTCTCTTCAAGTCACGCACGTGTTTTTCGGTTCGCGCTGTCAGAGACACGGTGATGTCAAATTGGATCCATATGGTAGAAACAAGAGAGGGGCTGGGCAATTCAATTGTGCAAGATTCCCTAGAAATGACGGCCGTTTGAACTAGGGGTCATATTTTTCAAACACAAGCATATGGTTGCGTAGCCAAAACACTAGCACGAGGCTCCCTGGATATGATGCGGTGTTTAACAAGAAGAAAAAGAGCACGTAGTACGACCCAGCTAAAAAGTAGCTACAGAAAGTACACACACAGGCTTCAATAAAATCAAGACGACGGGAACCCAAGCCAGGAAGAAGGTGGAAGGGAACAGCAAGTCAAGAAAACAGAGCGTACAGAACAAGGATCGCCATTAAAAGCTGAATGAAAGAAGGAATCGAAGCGAAAACGAAAGAAGTCTCGAAGGTAAAGTTTTAGCTAAGGCAACATATGGGGTTCGCATGGGGCACAATTCCCCATACCATAGTATTTTCGAACTTAACCCATTAACAAATAAATCAAGTACACCTCAATTTATTGTAAGAACAGCACTGGTAATATCGTGTAGAAAGAGGGACAGTATGTATTAATGGTATAACTAACCAAACGCGGCGGGCAATTCTGCACCCCTTAACGGAGGAAACGCACAAGTGTTATAGAAACTGCAGAGCATATAGCCAAGGTAGCAATATTCTTAAGCTCAAGAATATTAATGTTGGTGCACTCTTCGCATACAAGCAGGATTCCCTACACGTGAAATCACTTTAATAGAAATTGTACTAATTCAACTAAATTCGTTGAGACGCAAAATTTTAACTCTGGAGCAACATGAAGTGTTGGCGGCAAAAGGTACAACAAAATGTGAAAAAGGCATAACTAAAGTGTAGAAACGTTGACGAGATGAAAGGATTGTGAAAAAATCACTAAATCGCCACACACATCCAAAAGTATCGAGTTTCCGACGCGTGGCAGGAAGCGTAACGTAACTGAACAACGTTCATGAAAACCCCACATGCGCCTAAAAACAACAAAACTTGAATTTCAACACATGGAGCGCCTCATATCGTTGGAAAAATAGTTTAACAAAGTTTCCAAGGCACTTAGCAGCTTTTCCACAGGAGCGACTCGCACCGTTCTGAAAGGGCTCCCCAATATTTAAAAGGCACTCAAAAAACGTAGAATTTCCAAAAGCACGGAGCGACCACCAGCAACAACGGCGTATACTGCAAGTAAAATGTAAAATATGGCGATAAGGCGAGAGTCGAGAAGAGCCCCGTCCTTCTTATCGACACACCTGAGTACGATTTTGTTATCAGTGCGCGGTTGTTCTACTGATAAGAAAATGACAAGCATACCTCCACGCCCAGTGATGCTTTAGGCAAGTACAAAAATGTTGTGGGACGGGATGTCATTGGTTTCTTTTCTCGGAGATGAACTACCTAGATACAGACAGGAAAATAATGATGACTACCTCGTTTTTGAACGCTTTGTTATAATATAATTAAGATTATAGTCCTAGTTTAGACCACTCTGGATATTCGACCGAAAAAAACACTAGGTAGGTGCCTACCGTATGAATATATATGATGAACCGAGCACGCATGAGAAGAACAACAACATAGGAAGGAAGACGGAATCGAAAACTAGCGTTATTAATAAGATGAGGATGAAGGAATGAAAGTGGGTCGGGATACAAAAATGTCCCAAGGGCCTAGTCAAGGTTCCAGTGCTCTCTGATGGAGTCTCGCAGGAAATGCGGCTTTAGAATACAAAAGTGTGAGAATCGAACCTAAATTCCGTGCATCAGACTTAATAAAAATATCAGCTATAATGAAGTAATTTAGAGAAGTCAATCTACATCGAAAAGACTCCTAAGATTGCTATTAAGCTAATTATAGTCATTAATATAAGCACAATTAGATAATTATATTACTACTGCACTGTTACTAGTTTAACCTTCCTTACACTCGATGTGATCAAGTCATAGGCCTATGGTACGTCTTGCAAGATCACCGAGGAACACACTTGACGCAGCTACACGAAAGGAACCCACAAAAAACGTGGACACGGAGGGCAAGACATCTAGAAGGTCCAACCGATAACGAAGTAACCTACGGCGTCATGCTGGGGGCGAAGAATAAGTAACGTAACCCTATTTACCTGATCGTAAACATGATAGTAACACCTGACAGGCCTGCAGGTGCATGTGGTGGCCAGGTGGCTACATTACCTCGACACTATAAACAGATAAAAGTTAGAGATTTTTCACACCATCAACCTAAGCCTAAGAATAGCAAGGAGAGACGTTATGAGCGCAACACGTTAGCATCGAGCGTTGTGGCAGGGAAACAAACCTACGTGGGGATGCTATGATCCCTGGCTTAATGTAATCGCATGATCTCGTAAATTTTTTACACAGAATTATCAGCAGCTTGCGTTGTAATGGAATTTGGTAACTGACAGTTTATGCAGTGCTGTGAATCAAACGAAACGCGCGGTAAATCCAAGTATAAAGCTAACAATATAGCCTACACAGTTTGTTATTTGTTGGCGAGGTTGATATCTATTCCCTGGTTTCAGGCTTAGCTAGGAAACAGACGTCTATTTGTCCAGCAGGTTCCAAGGTATACATACAGTATGTTACCTTTGATTATGCAAATGCAATTTTTTTTTACTTAATTTTTAAAGATAGGTGTCTAACTTTGAAATGTTAATATTTACTAAATGCATGGCTATGTTGAAAATATAGACAGCACTTGTAAAATAAATATTTAGCCATTTGCTAAGTTTATCATGCAATTTGCTTATTTACGAGTTTTTTACAGTTACTTCAGATTATGCAACAAGTTAATAAAAACGTCATAAAGAGGAAATACATACAAGTGAACAGGAATATTTTCATTAAATATCCAAAACGAAGAAATTATAACCAAACTAATTCAATAAACACTGAAATAGGTGTTCAGTAGTGGTAAATATAAGTTAATTTTGAACACTGCAACCTAAATTTTTCATGATTTTTATTAGGTGATTATCAACAGACTTTGTCGGGTTTCATATTTCAGATGGTGGAATAAAATCTGCAGGTGTTTTACTGCATTCCACAGGAAAACTGCCCACCATCTTCATAGACCTTCCTTTTGATCTCACATGACATTTCGACTTTTTCTCCAAGGTTCTAAAATGTTGCTTTTGCTCATTAGTGACTTTATTGAGGACAATTATTGAAGAGAGATAAAAACAGGCTAGATAAAAAGCAACGTTTCGGCCGTCAGCTGAGGCCATCTTCACGCAAAATAAAATCTGTAACAATGAAGAAAAATAAATAAGTAGACATACGCTGATTATAATGAGTGCACTGTTCACCAATAATAAGACATAGTTATGCTTCAACAGCAATGAATGAACACTTAAAGGCAATGTGGTTAACTAAATACTAGCAAGAAGGTAAAGGTAGTTAGGGACACTGCTTTAGTAGAACTGGAAGAGTTGTGGCTAAAACAAGATCTTATATAGGTCGGTGCTAGGGGGGCGTGGCTATTTCAGTTGAAGAGGTTGAGGTTATTGGAAAGTTCACCGTATTTCACGTTTATGGCTGGCATGTCCCGTCTGATAGTTAATGTTTCTGCTATTTTCAATGATACGGTGCTCGAGTATGAGTAGAGAACGGAGAAATAGCTGGAAAAGGTTTCGATCGGCGGCGGCTCAGTTTGATGTTCGTCGCCGAAATGCTTGTAAATGCTGCTAGAAGAGTAACGGTGCTGCTTGCATCTCTTCTTGAGCGCACAAGAGGTGTATCCTACATACAGCGAGGCGTGACAGCCTTCCTCTGCACAGGTGAAACTGTACACAACCACGGCGCGCCGGAGATCTGAAGTTTTAGGGCGGCTGTTGAAGAAAGCTGAAAGTTTTTTGGGCTTAAAAAACGGACGCAGGCTTACCTTCTGTGGTGGATCGGCTGGTTTAATGAGCTCCGAGATTATACTTCTCAGGAAGTTGGAATCCTTGATGAGCGTGTTCAGATTATGCAGCTGTACATAACGATTTACGGTTTGCGAGTTATCATGCTTTTGTTCATGATACTTGTCCATGACAGTTTTCACCATTTTATCCAGAATTGCTAGAGGGAAGCCGTAGTTTTTTAGATTATTAATTATTATTTTTTAAATTTTTATTTGGAAAAACAATTTTCGCCGTAAAAAAATTCAATTTTCAAGTGATTTTGATGAAAACTGGTAACAAAGTAAATCTTCCTATGCTCTATGCGCACATGCTGTCAAAATTTGAAAAAAATGTAAAATAACTGGGAAAATGACGTTCATATTCGGAAGAGGCTACACAAATTAATAGTCACACTCGTGAAAAGTGAGATTCCTATGATGAAAACTTTTTTCAAGACCTTTTAGATGAGGTAATGCATGCCAAAAAATAATCAGAGTAAGTACATTTGCCAGGAGGAAAACTGATATAGGTTCACCAGTATTGACGCGCACCCGCACGTTGTACCTGTCACTGCACCAGATAGGCACGGCTAGACGAAGGTCAGTGCTGCGGTACCTAGGTGATGTTACTACGTTTGAGGAACAGTTTTGGATAAAACACAAGTTGCACCATTTAGAGTTATTAAGCATGGTGAAATTTACATCCATTATGTTTGGGCAATCTTTTACTAACGGACATTTATTTTCGATATTTTTGGTCCACTAGTTATGAAACTCGCATAGTATACATAAAAATTAACTTAAGCACATTTTACTCATGATAATTTTTGATTTTCGCAATAGTTTTCAAAGAAATGTTGATATGATACCCTCTTATTTTTTAACAATCACAAGCCTCCGTGACGTGCAGGGCTGGCCCGGCGCTGCCACTCTTGGCAGTTGATCGGTGATCAGTGTAGAGACGTTACGTTAGATAAGGTTAAGTTAGGTAACGTTAGGTAAGGTTTGGTTTGCTTAGGCTAGGTTAGGTTCACAGCTATTTCACTTTTCAAGATCGTTCAGTGTGCTGACATTAACATTGCTATACGTCCAGAGGGTATCATATCAACGTTTCTTTAAAAACTAGTGCAAAAATCGAAAAATTCTCATGAATAAAATCTTCTTTAAATTCAATTTTACGTTTACTGTCACAGTTTCATAACCAACGGACCAAAAATAACTGAAAAATGTCCCTAAAGTAAAAAATTGCCCAAGCAATGTGTGTAAACTTCGCCGTGTTTAATAACTCTAAATAGTACAACTTGTGTTTTATCCAAAAATCTTCCTCAAATGTAGTAAAACCACTTACCGCATAACTGACATTCGTCTAGCCATGCCTATCTAGTGCAGTGACTGGGCAACATGCGGGTGCGCGTCAATACTGGTGAACTTGTATCATTTTCCTCCGGGCAAATGCACTTATTGTGATTATTTTTTGGCATGCATTACCTCATCTGAAAAGTCTTGAAATAGACTTTCATCGTAGGAATCTCGTTTTTCACGAGGGTGACGATGAATTTGTGTAGCTTATTTCGAATTTGAACGTTATTTTCACAGTTATTTTACACATTTTTCAAATTTTCACATGTACGCATAGAGCATCGGAAGGTTTACTTCACTACCAAATTTCGTCAAAATCGTTAGAAAATTTAATTTTTTACAGTGAAAATTGTTTTTTCGGAATAAAAATTACAAACGCTGTAACTTATTCAAAAAGCTGAACTTTGCCAAAAAAAATTACACCACAGGGTACGGCTATGACTTTGTGGTTAAGATATTTGCACTGAATTTTCCAACACCTTGTATACAGCGGACCTGTTTGATCTTGTTAATAATTTACTCGTTGGTTACGCTGATGATGTTATTTTGCTGGTTGTTTGCGATAAGCCTAGTGATAGGTTGGAGGTTTCAGGATCCATTCAGCATGATTTAGAAGTAATTGATTCCTGGTGTTCTAGGTGGGAGATGAGGCTAAATACGGGCGAGACTAAGACCATGCTCGGATCCAGGTCACGTACAGTGAGACCTCCTCTCACTGCACTCGGAGTGTCACTCCCTGTGGTTGATGACTTGGTAAACTTGGGTGTCAATTTTGATCCAAATTTGACGTTTGAGCCCCATATTCGTTCGGTTGCCTCACGTGCATCGCAGAAAATTCGTCTGATGAGGCGTGCTTGGAGGGTGTTGGCTCGGTAGAACTGACACGTCGCGGCTTCAATTGCTATGTTCTCTCTGTTCTGTTCCGTAGTCTGGGGTTCTGCCGCCGATTGTCATCTGTGTTTGCTTGACAAAGTGGTTCGTCGATGTATGTTCATGCTGGATGGTGTTGCGCCTTGTGATCTGGCGCATCGTCGCAGAGTTAGTGGGGTCTGTTTTTTGTATAAAATTTATAAATTATAACTGCCCTAGTCATCCACTGTCTGATTTTCTTCCGGAGCCATTTGTTCGGGTGAGGTATATTCGGCGTACTCGTGCTCTTTATGAGTTTACCTTGGATCGTTACGATGCCGTACGGGCCAGTATTCTCATTCGTATTTTCGATCATGTGTGGATGTTTGGAATGGTCTTGATGGCTCTGTCTTTGCTGGTGCGGGGATTGGCAGCTTTAAACGATCTGAACACTGAGCTATTCTGTTACCTCGCATCTTCTCTTTCTTTTTTTTTTTTTTCTTTTGCTTCACTCGTTGGGCTGGTTGCGTGGGGGTTTGTCAACCTCAGGGAGTTTTTCCGTTCCCACGTCGCCAGTCTTGTGTGATTTAATAATAACAATAATGTGTGATACTTCGACACGTAAGAATTTGACACACATTCAGGAGTCAAAATGCGCATGACACATAAATACTTAGATACTTATATCGTAAAATACTAAAGAGGATAAAAGCAAATGAATGTACGATGAATTGCAATTACGATATGCCACAGCAAGCAGTTAGTTTCAGTTGACAACATGAATCCTAAATAATGGAATACTTCGTTAGTTGCTTCACTTGCTTGATTGGTTGGTTACTGTATCCCGATCTGAAACATTAGATAGAAAAAATTCAACGGTTGAACGGCCACGTCCTTGTCAATTTCTTCAAATCTAACTAGTGAAGACAACAAAAGTACCTACCTCCAAGGCCGGGGCCCCACAGAAAGCAGCAAGCGATGCAATGCAAATTTTACGGGAGTCACGTTGCAGCAATGCACGGGTGTCGCGAGGCATCGCAGTTGCGGCGGTGGGGGCAGCAGACTGCTGTACCCTCCGTTACATTTTGTCGTGCAACAAATTTGTCGCGTTGCACGTCGCTCGTCTCGTCAGTGTGGCGGCGGCCTACGTGAGATAGCATCAAAATACTACTTAGTTCCCAATGCGTATTCTTTCGCCCAGCTCATATTGCGTGAATTTAGTACAAAACCAGCTAAAAAGAAGGGCAAGACATCGCAGAGACCGAAGCCATAAAGAAGAGCCACGGAAACTGGAGTTGGTTTAAAATGATTATTTTCTGTCGTCACTCAATGGCGGGGCGGAACAACAAGCTGGTGGTATGAATGCAACAAAACTTAAGGCTTCCATATCTACGACAACAGTCCAAAGTGATCAAGTAACAAAGTACAATGCATGTGTTGTCGCCTACGTCAAGTAAACTGAACTTTCAGTGCATAGACGATCACGGGACATAGCAACGGTTCAGGAAACAAACTAACGCAGCCATGCAGCGATTGCAGGAAAACGGAAAAAAGGCAAAGTAGGCGAGGTAATGGTGCCATAATATTCAACTCGGGATGAAAAGAGCAAGTTGGACGTCGCAGCGCACAAGAGCATAAAATGGAGCAGACTCTGACGGCGAGCTACGAGGGCAACGGAGAGATGAATATTGCAGTGCAGTAGAGTGCAGGGCAGCGTATTACTGGCAAGCGTAAATAACATAAATTGACTCAATACGCTGCGCAAGTCCCGCTATATGAAGTATCTACCGTTCCCTGGGGTATCATTTAGGCCTACCAGTTTTTTTAGAATCATATAAACTGGGCAGATCAGAGAATTAATATACAATAATAAACTCTAAACAGTACTTGCGTACTAATTTTTAGATCTGTTCCTGTTATATGAATTCAGAAAACGTCAATAAAAGCGGAACGTTATAATTACCGCACTTAAGGATAATAGCAATACCTACTTGGACAATAAGTTCCTGATCTGCTCAGGTTATGGGCTACAATTTTAGAACGTCAGTAAAAACGGCAGATTATGTTAACTGCATGATAGCTGTAAGCAATAATACATTTTCCAATAGGCCTACTGCTGTTTAACTTCAAGGTCTATTCCAGAAATCCTGGCGGCATCTCACAACCCGTAGCATAGCACGTCACGCGACATCGCCTTGAAATACCATGCAATGAGCACCCAGTGAAGCAACTTAGCCCCCCTCCCCCAGAGCGGGGTTCAAGCACACAACATACTTACCGTCTCCAATACAGCCTCACTTGCGTTTTGCTCCAAGGGCAGCAAATACTCCAAACAAATACGAGCAAAGTGAAATTGCTACAATTCCAGATAGTAACAGCGACGCGACGTGTCACGACAACTGAAAATAGCACGTGTGCTGACATGTTGCGCGGTTCAAGAATGTCGGTGAACGGACATATGATTCCAGAAAATAATAGCAAAGCTAGGTTAGGATTCCAGCGAAATCGACATATATATATATATATATATATAGCGATCTGGGGGTTTAACTGTAAGCGATTATTCCTAAAAACTACGTTAATTGTCATTGTCTGCCATTAGCTGTAGTTTGACTATTACACCTAAAGAACTAAACTCTACGGGTTAAAATATCCATCTTCTCGATAGTAAAACGCTCAAAACGGGCCGTTTTTGGCTTGAACCGTCCCTATCCCCGACCCACCACCCTACTAGAGAGCCCCTTCAAATCTGCTGGCCTGTGTAAGGTTAGGTTGGCAAGGACTGGTTCTGCTAGCGTTCCTAAGTGTTTTTAGTGTATTTATGTGTGTTTTTATTGGTTTTGAATGTTTAGTGCAGAATTTTTTTTTTCTAAGTTATAAGTGTTTTTTTTTTACTTAGCGTCAATCTTTGATTGGCCTTACTTAGCGTCAATCTTTGATTGGCCTTACTTAGTGTCAATTTTAAATCGTTTATTACGGTTTTTTAGTATAAATACCAGTGTTTTTTCAGCTTTTAGGACGTTAGCAGAACCAGACCTGGCCTAACCTAACCTTTCACGTACGTGTACATTGGACTGTAGGCTAATTACA
>LQNS02007215.1:25973931-26000271 GCA_001587735.2 Parhyale hawaiensis | reverse complement strand
CCAAGACGGGGCACCCTCCCACACATCAAATGTGACTCAGCAATGGTGCAAGGACCATTTCAGTGGTTTCTGGGACAAGGATCGTTGGCCTCCATCAAGCCCAGATATTAATCCAATGGACTTTGCTATTTGGTCCATCCTCGAAAGCGATGTCTCCGCTAAATCCTATCCAAATGTTGCAACCCTGAAAGATGTCCTTCAGACTTCTTGGGCTGCGTTAGGTGACAAAGTAGTGCGGGATTCTTGCCTATCAGTTATTCATCGTCTTAAGCTCCTGGTGAAGACAAAGGGAAGTCATTTTGAAATATGAATGCTGTAATATGTTCTCTACATATATGTAAATATCTATTCCAATTTTCATTTACATATGTGCACTTAAACTTTATTAATTGAAATTTTTCTATGGGTAAATCTTTCCTGGACACCCTGTAATGCGGACTAAAGCCGGTATAGCTATTACAATCCTGAACGATCGCAGTCAGTGCATTAGATCAGTGTGACGTAATCACCCGAACAGTAGGAGTTACAGGAATCAAGAGTTATGCTCAGCAGATATTTTACGGTACGTTGTAGCGAACAAAACAAAGCGTAGTTGTTTAGGCGCCAATGCCGTGTGTGTCCACATTCAGCGCCCCGGGGGCAATGTCTGTTCGAAACTGACGGCTCAGCGTACGGCAGAATGTTGTTTGACGTTGTGGTAGGTATGCGGGCTTCCGCGAAAGCTCTAGTTTCATTTAGCAATGGGATAAAAACACCTTGAAGTGTACAGATCCATCCCCACCCCTTGCCATAAAGACACTGATTCAAGGACTATGAGACACAATAAACGATTTTCAGGACTAAGATTCCGACACACATGCACAAGTTTCAGAGAAGGAAACTTGCAGCACTCAAGGCCAGACTGCCACCTCTGCTGGCACAATTTTTCAGAAAAAGGCGTCCAAAAAAGTAGGCCACGGCCGACGGACGGCCAACATACGAGGCGCAGGTTTGGCGGAAGCGCATCAGCGACTTGGACGGACTCCAAAAATCGGCGCCACAGGCCAAAGAAGCGACGCGTGTTCGTGGCACCAGATCGAATGGGAGGTTTTTGGAAAGGGGCCACCGATACGATGTATGCCGAGCAAGCCTTTCATTTGCACTAGTGGTTCTCCAAGGGAGGGAGAGGGGGGGGGGGTAGAGCCCCACCTTCTGCCCACTGGACAATGCCGGAGGGATGGGTATTAGTCGAAAGAGGGGTAACAAGGCGGCATTTGCAGCAGTTAACCCTTTCTTTAATCAAGTAATTTACTCCCCTCGCAAGAACAACTATCTGAGGTGTAACATAGCCAATACGTTACGGCATGAAAGAAGAGGTTAACCCTAACTTACATAGGCTGGCTGTCTCGCTGTGATGGGTTCACCATCCTTCAGTAAAAATGCAATACGGTCAAAAACCAATGCACCAATATAGCACACCCGGCTAAGATAGAGTTAGCCCATGGGTTGTACCATAACGATAAATCTCCGATGCTCAACAGCATGATCTGTGAATCACAATCTACGAATTAATTAAATGTGTCTCATTACGGTCGCGGTCTTTTCTTACAAGAGCAAGAGCTCATTTTAGCGAGATAACACATATTCAGTGAGATAATGTTAATAAATACAAGACACCACAGAAATATACAAAAGGGTACATTCGCAAGGGGGAGTGTGACGGGAAATGGAGCGCTACGAGTCCCGACACGTTGGTAACCCTTCACTGCATGTCTTACTCTTGCCCCTTCCCTCAAGAGTATATATAACACTGTTAGGTGCGTACCGTAAGTGATGAACCGTGCAGTGCAGGGTTATCCCTTCACTGCGCAATGTGTCACACGGTTAACCCTTCACTGCGCAGTGTATCACATATGATACAATTCTAATAGTGGTCTTCTTACGGTAAAGCTATGATTAAAAGTAAACCGTGAATGGTTAAGGTACTCAACCTGACAGTCCTAATTAACCCTTCACCGGGCAAGTGACCAAATACGGTTACTTCCACACTGCTATTCCTACGACAGCACTTACGAGTCACCTGGTTAAGCGCCAGACCTAAATATCATAGTCCTGTTTGAAACAGATTTACTACAAAGTGCTCGTCCAATAAGAAACCAATGCTTAAATTGGACGGTTTTGGATCAAGTACAAATTTTCTTCTAATAAATAGGAAAATGTCAGGCGATTAGCGGATACTAAGTGAAAGCGTGGCTGTCGTAGCGACAACGTTTGGCCCGAGTTGTGTGTCCGAGCCCCGAGAGCACTGTCTGTCCGGGGGATCAGTACTTGTCGGACGGGCCTCTGAGATTGTGCTATGCTGGGAGCTGTGGTTTTTCGTGAGAACTTCAGTCGCAGCTGGGCGCTGGGAGCTTTCGCGACGTATGAATAGATACATCGAAGCTCAATCGAAACGCTGGACGGAAAGTATATAGCTACATGCTAAACGAAAGGTAAAGCTGTACAGGGTCGTTGTTCGAGCTCGAATAGAGTTTTCAGCTATGACGAATGCGCACCCAGGACCCACAGGCGTCGCTAAGTTATGATTGACTCATTTTATAGCAGATTTTTCCAGAAAATAACTTTTACGTGGTATTAAAGTCAAAAATCGTGGCCACCATGTTCCGCTTGACTTTATCAAAGCAGTTACATGAAAATATATTCTACTTTTACCTACGAAGCTAATTTCTAGCGATAAGATTCTGCACTTACAGACCCGTGAAGTTTCAAAGTTTATCAGACGTTTTTTTTTTTTTTTTATTCTATAACGCAGTGAACTATACCCATACAAGTACATGAATTTTGTGGACGGTATTAATGGTATTTTTTTAAGAGAAATTAAAAGAAATTGATTTATCCGTTAATGGCTCGACCCTTTCCTTCCCAACGGGAACTCCAGTTTCGGCATCAGAATTTTCATTATTGAAACCAGCGCGTCGTTTCTCGCTCTGGTAATTTGAACAACATGTCTTACAACTCGTCTAAAGTCAGTGCTTGTATTTTATTTGCGAATGAACAAAACGGGAAGTGGAGCTGAGGTGACTGCAATGAGAGTGACTATAATGAGCTGCTTCTAGAACCTCGTAGTAAGAGCCGAGTTTCTGGGAACGAAAGGGAAGGGTTAAGCTCCGTACAACGGTCTAACCTAACGCACCTCGTCTAACCTGGCGTCTCGTGAGAGCGCTAACGCCAACATTCATTGAATCCTCTTCAGTTTCCTTTCAGCGGACAAAGTTGCAAGTAAAGAGCAGTATGAAGCAATGATAATGCATCGGTATATTCAGTCATTTCACCTTGTTTTCAATTACCTTTCTGAGTTATCAGGCAAGTTTAGCAATTACCAGGAAGTCATATAATCTCATTTTGCTGTGAAGCTATTTTATCGCACTATACAAAAAGAAACCACGAAGAAGTGAGATCCAGCCTCGAACACAAGCTTACCGACCGAACGTGCATCAAAAGGCATTACTGACACACATCAACTCGCTTTAACACAAGCTGCGATAAATACCGCGAAATAATACAATACCTACATCGATATAAGCGCGAAACAGAAGTGAGGCCTTTCGGAGAAAGAGGGCAGTGGCACGTCTTCAAGGGAATTGGAGCTGATTCCGTAAGTGGCGCAAGTAACCTAGAATATTTCGCCGAAAAATTACTGTGGTTCTTTCACTGGAACCAGTTTGCTGCTCGTTGGGAGACCGAACGACCTAGTAGCTACCGTGCAATGTAGTTAGAAAAAAATTAAATCTCTTGCTTCTCAAAGGTCTAAATCAGTACCTAGCTACAGAAAAAGTAAACTATAGTTCCATGAAGGAAGTTTTCTCCAAGTGAGCTCCAGTAATCCTTGATTGCAGACAATAGCGCCATAAAGCTCCAGATTAATTTGAAAGTAATTTTGCATTCCCGACAAGATATCGCGCCTATAACACAACGCTGACAACGAAAATTGCTGACATTTCTAGTTCTTTGAGATCAACTTATTACCCTATCTTACTGGGGCAGCGCTGGTGCGCTACAACGGTCCATTTAACTTACTGCTAGCATGTACCTCCTTTTCCTTCTGTATTTCTGTAGGAAAACGAGTCCCTCTCGCGAGAGAGCGCAGCCTGAGTAAGATGGGATTGAAATTGTGTCGAATCACATTGGATTTTTGGTAAGAAAAAAGTGCATCTAATTTGATGGGAAATTCTGAAAAAATAGTTCTAATATATATTCTGTCCCGAGAGGTTAATGAGAGCGTTCTCTTCGTACACTAAAGATATAATCCTTAGAACATGAGTGGCAGAGCCGCCAGAGTCAGTAGGAGATGAACATTCTTTAGAGCCACGAGTCTGAGAAAATTGGTCTATTTGGTCAAGCAAAGGGTTAGGGAACTTTCGAGGCCCAAGCAGTCAGAGTCGGACGCAGACTAGACCCAGAAGTCGTAACCGGCTTTATCCATTCGACTCCGCAATCCTCATGAGAAGCATATCCTAGGATCTCTCAGGAGGCGGCGGCGGTACATACTCATACAGCCGCCAGTCTCTCCTAGACACACCACCCATCACTCTTCCAAAGGCTTCTGAAGAACTCATGCATAACCCATAGAAGCCAAACAAAGCCCTGGGCTTCTTTAGCCTCAGCTGGTAAATGTTTGCCCGCACAAACACGCTTTGTTACCTCATTAAATGATGCATCTCTTCCGCACCGCTCGCAATTCTTTCCTGTTTACCAGGGAATCTCTTCCAATTATGTAAGCGAGTGATAAATCAACTGGAGCTGCTGGTACAAGAGTCCTGGCACGGGCCTAAAGTACGGTTTATTGCTACCAGTCGGGGCTGTAACAGCGGCAGCGCTGTGTCTGTCCTAAACGAACAATAGACGAGTTTGTAAAACGAGCTTTGCATAGAACTAAAATACGGCGGCTTATTAACACCAGTGGGAACTTTTGAGGGATAGAACAACTTTCCAAACGAACATGCGAGTTCGTGAACAGCTCGACAGAGGCCAAAAATACGGCGTATTGCTGCCAGTTGCAGCTATAACAGGTAGCAGTGTCCTATTTACGAACACAGAAAGACGAAAACGAGCGAAATAATCCAAAAACCATAGGAAAATAACTAAGTGCGTTAGCGTCGGTCTGTCAGTCACAATCTAGTTCAGGGATAGCTATAAATAATCCGCTAACGGCATCACTGTTTTTACAGTTATCTGAATTTGGGACAAATGCGTTCCAAACTCTAGAGAACCGCTCGCCGAGTATACTCGGGTTAGGCCGTTAATGGTTAAGAAAGGGGTTATGGCCATACGCCACTTAGCGGATACGAGAGCAATTTGTTAACGAATTCGGAAGTGAAATCGACACCTATGAATAGTGATTATTACTCCAGTCAAATAAAGGGCGTATGGGACAAGATCAAATGGACAAACCATCCGATGGACTCTGGATTCAGCAATAGGTTGAAACGTATAGCTAGAAATGTAGAGCACCAAGGATGCCACCACTTCTTGACAGCACTGAGAGGCGTTGGAAGAACACAAAATTAAGAAACTACGCAGATACGCAGCACATAATATTGCTAAGTATTCAAATTAGCTGAAACTCGACACTGCCCCAACTTCAATAACTGGAAACAATAACAGCGATTTAACCAGAAGGAAATTATATCGTCCGTTGGCGATGGCTACGGTGACATGAAACTATATTAATAACAAAGTGGGCAATACCGGTAATAAAATAATAATTTGGTGAATTTATTAGAAGTGCATAATTAATAACATAAGCCAAAGGTCTCCGATGATCGGTAAAAATAGCATCCAGATACAAAAGCCTCGTTACGTACCTACCTAATCAAATAGAAGCTTCACCGTCACCGAACGGTGACATATATGGATCATATAACAGGAACGACCTCCCCTCCCCCTCCTCTTGGGTCAGGATGTGTCATTAGCAGACCAGACTCCACTTCCCCAGTCTCCAACATATAACAAGAGGAGCAGCAACAGCACAGCAGCAGCAGGACACAACAATTACCTCATGCGTGTTTCCCCCTTAAGAATTCCAAACTAAGCGGTAAAAATACGAGAGGGATGGGCGGATCAAGGGACCAATTTACGACGGAGCTACTTGGCCGTATCACTGATACGCGCCGCCTCTTAGGGTCAATTAAGCAAAGTAAGAGAGACATAAATAAGGATCGGCGAGGGGCTCTTGCAGCAGATGCCGAGATCGCTAGACAACGTCGTCCGTTGGGAAGAACATCTCGGTTTTTCTGGACCATGCTCAAATAGAAGAACACACCATGCATGTCTACGATCATTTACTAAATAACAGTACAGTTTATTCTTTTGTCGCTCCGTATCGATCTAAAAGAATAGATATAAGAATTCGTCTATCGAACGACAAGGGATGAGATGGGAGGATCAACGAATCTTACATCAACAGTAAATAAGTTCCTGGGATGTGCTCGAGATACTGCTTTGTACTTCTCGACACCTTTCTCTTTAGTTTAGGAGGTGAAAAGATTCTTTCATTGCTCCCAACCTCATAACGTAAATCACGACCTTACTGAATTGCCAATTCCACATACTGTATATTCAAAAATTATCACGAGCAACATATCGCCCTGATTTTTATAGCTACATAAATCGGGATATATAAAAAAGAAAATTATGATTGAACTACAAGCAGCCTTGAATTAATGCCAGTTATGTTATGGTACTTTTCTCACGTTGACCTAATGTTCCTTCAAGAGGTACCTACTAATAAGAGTTTAACCAACGTGGTATGCCAACGAAGTACCGCGAGAGAGCCTCTCTGTGAACCGTAGGTATCGTCCGCTACCCTCCCGATTGTTTAACAGTCACTAGCCCGTTATGACACAGTTATTTCGTCCAGACTGACACCACACCTTCGCGATATGCTTTACGAGAACAGGACAAGGAATTTCAGCTCAAGGAGGTTGCCATGGTTACTACTAGACTATCAATCACACTGTATAAGACGGGCGGACCCAATTCTCAATCAGTAGCCCATGAGAATCTAACTATAAGCAGAGACAGAGCTAAGAGGGAGTTACATTTCTAACGGAAGTCCTCTAGCTGGTCGAAAAAAGTGATGTATGCGGGCTAAATAGTAGGAATCCACATGCAGTATAAATTGAGTCCGAATCGGGGACACCGGCGCGATTGCCAGTCTCCGGTTTTACTACGCTAATCTCCACTATTGCATGTCTTGTGGAGTTACGTCATCGACGTCATGACATCTGCCATGACAATCTGTTTACGCTACGTACGAAGTTTCTACAAATTGTTCTACTTTAGTTTCTACGTCTGTCACTGTGATTCCGAAATCCAAAAGATGGAAAATCAGAACTAAGTGGCCAATCAAGATATTTCCCAAAACAAAAGAAGAGCCACTCGATCAAGACTCATTCACTCTCAGAGAAGAATCAACGATCAAAAATACAATTGTACATGACGACGAAGTTAGACGCAGTGTAAGAACATGCGTACATCAGCAGTAGTAAAACGTCATTTTTATTTTGATTCCAATTGCTTATGTTTTTATTTTTAATGCTATCCAGTCTCCTAGGCCTTCCTTCTTCGATTAAAATTTCTTCACAGGAGATGCAGCTGTCCACGCAGGTCGATTTCAGCTTCGCACTACTTTATTGACCTCGGTGTACCTATGTACTGATCCGTATGCTGCAGCTACGATACCAATGTGATTGAATTTCTGCCATTTTCTGAAGTTCGTATTTCTCTGCCTTATTACTGGAAGCCCGAGGGAAAGAGGACAAAGCGCCTTCGTTGCCGGCCCTTTTACGGCGGGGCGCCCTAGTAATGAGTAACACAATTGCATGGATGGGATGGATATACGAGGTAATGTGTTGAGCACACAGCAGGAAAATTCAATCGACGTAGTTCTGCAGGAAATATCCGGTAAAGGTGTGACGTCATTACGACGTCAAGAATAGAAGACTGCCGTTACTCCCGACTCTCAGCAGGCATGAGTGGCGATATTTCTGGACGGAAACTCTACCTTTGGTCAGACTTGTGAAGCAATATCGTCATGTTACTGTTGCAATGGAAGCTCTCGTTTTTCGAGAGATAGGGAAACCGAACACCCTGCCAAGTGTCCAACGTACAGTAAAAAATGCATATGTATATTTACCAAGGAGGTTCTATTTCTTCCAGGGTTTGCTTTTCTGTCAGCAACGAATCTCGCAAGTTGTGGACGGATCTTCACGAAAGTTACAGCAACTGTTAGGGATGACGCGAAGGGCAGATGATCAAATTTTTGTGAAGATATGTTAGTCCGCATGCAACTTCGTCAGTCTACTACTCTGTATTTTGGCATTGTGTAGCTTGACGGAGGTTTGCGCTCTGGGAGCACAATTCTACTTATACGCTGTAGCAAACCAGCAGAACTGAGACAAGCGGCAGTAAACACTATAGATTGGGCCTGGATTCGCACTGCACCTCTTCAATTCCCGGAACGCAATACAGTTCCACGACGAAGTACGGCAGTCAAGGTTGAAGATATTGCCACTTCTTTATGCAGATCTCATGCAAAACTATGACGAAAGTGGATTTAACCTTCAAATAATGGGCAGTTAAATATGCGAGTGATAATAAATTCCAGAATACAAGTGAGAAACATAAAATTTGGTGCTACGTCACAGCAGGTGTCCCCGCGGCTGTGCCTACTCCCGCCCTACAGGGCACAGTCAACTTATGAGCAGACGATCAGCAGGCTCGTTGTCCCGATTATGTAGCCATCGAAAGTCGGCATCAAGTTGACCAATGTGCTAGCTGAATGCCCGTTCGTAAGCTGAGCATGTGACTGTCTAGTGTGGCCTCGACATAACTTGATAAGGTTTTAGGGCATCCGGTCCCACGGCTGCATGAAAGCCCACACACAAGAGTACTCACACAAAGACTCACACAGCCCCCCCCCCACCCTAATAATCAATGGGACCAGCACCTGACGTCAACAGAAGGCATCGACAGACAGATCGGTCAGCTGACGACGTCAGCCGCACTACGCAGCCAGGCACAGAGGAAGCTTAAAGTTTCATACAATTAAATTGTTAAATTAGTATGGAGTCGAAGCTGGGAGTGGGAGCATTATAAAGTGTGGGCCCTTGCGCTACTGCACGATACTCCATGATACTAATATCACAAAATATATAATCTTCTTGGCGGAGGTAATTGCTTTGCTGACCAAAGAAGCATGGTTTCTATCTACAAAAATTCGGATACTTGCAAATACCACGGTTAATTTCTTCACTTTCAAAAGCAACAGTTTTTTTATTTTTTTCAAGTGGGGGGATATCTAGTATCCGAATGAGAACTTCCAACGATTTTTGCCTTCTGAAGTTCTTTATAATACATATGGACGCATGGAGTCATGTTAATGAGGATGTAAATGGAATTTCCACTAAAAACAGTCCTTGAGCAAAGGGCTTCCGTAGATCCCGTTATTAAAGAACAATCTCAGCATCCAAAGAAATACGTCAAAAGCCAATGGACAACATTTACCTCCAAAGAAGAACATCAGCATTAAAAAAGGACAATATTGACATTGCAAGAACAGCTGAACATGCAGCAAACAGCTTGCATTATTACTGAAAAAAGAAACTTTGCAGAAAAGCAGCACAACCTGAGCAAGATAGCAGATAATCCACATTACCCGAAGTTCAATTCATAACAACCCAAGTTTAGTTCATAACAACCGAAGTTTTACCACTAAAGTTTAGTTAAAAGATAAGTTTCGGTGATTTTAATTAGGCAGGGAGCGAAATACGGTAGTATGCGATCACTCAAAAGACAAAATAACGACGAAAGCAGCATTTCTGGCCTCAGTCACAGCCATATATCGGATGGCTTACGAGACATGACAGCGCGTGATGGAGAAGATGAAGGGTTTTGACTCCCAGAGTGAAGCCAATGTTTCGGCCTCGCTGCCACCCGGCGCCAGGCAAAAACAAAATTCTAGGTCACTCCATAAGCGAAAACAGTGAAACAGCTGCTGGGACGGCCAGAAGTTCTCTTCGATATGGGCATTCTAGACAATTTACAGCAGCGTAACAAGGAAATACATAGCTAGAGATAAGGTAAACTAGCATCATACACTTAGCTCCTGTACTTACCAAACTAATGCGCGGCAATAACAGCACCAAGAGCCTTCAACTCACCTCCTGAAACAAATGAAATACACAATTAGCGTCATCAGCATCTCAGTTCTAACACCTACCAGAAAATAAGCTTTTTCATGTTCTGACAGGATTAAATAAACTCAAAATTCTCTCCAGCACCGTCGCTAAAGTAGCAAATTATCGTAAAACTGCTTTTTTATCAGCAGGAATCGCTACCCTAACAAAATTCAGAGTCGCCGCAGAAGCTCGAACCTTCAGTGGTTATAAAAACATGTTAGGGTAACAACAAATCAGAAGAATGCCAGCAGCGTTTGTATACAAATAGATTTAAAGCGTCAAGGCTGCATCAAGAAAATGCCTTGCTGGCCAACAGGCGGAACCACAAGCTGAAAGGTACTAGAACGCCAGCTTACTGTAGTTCTGGCATTTTTCACATCTAGGTCAATTCTCTCTGCAAAAATTATTAACATTGCTCAACTCCTTCTCCCTCTTTTTGGGTGGACAGACAAAAAACATTTATATTTAAATCTTCAACGAAAATATTATCACCTCTTTCACTTCGTTCGCGGGTGATAACAAGGGATACAAAAGAACGCAAAAAACTGAGTAACTTCCAAGTTCATTGATTGTTAACCATGGCAGTGGATCTCTAAGGAGTAAGCCAATCAATCATTCCCTATCGGAATTCAGGCCGCCCCATATTTTTAAATGTTTTGCAGCTTGTGGGGCGGCCAAGAAATTCTGTAACAAAGAACAGCAAGACGACAGTCAAGTTAGAGAACAGAAGACGTGTCAGCTTCAGCAGCAAAATATTTTGCAGCAGTACGGGGTACGAGAAATAGATTCGACCAATTACATACCGTATTTATACGTGAGAATAGCTCAGACGTTTACGTGCATCACACTGCACAAACTTAAACCGCAGTCACACATGTATTTGCACGCCCAACTGGTAGCTAGTACTAGTAGTAGTATCTGCAAAAGTTCACTAGCGCATCAGGAACACAATGTCTACACAGAGCCGAACTATTTATGTGGTTTAACACAGGCTCGTGCAACACTAGGGCGCGAAGCATGTCTCGTTTCAAATTATCAATGATTTTTGTCTCTGCTTTTCTGCCGAAAGGCCTCAGATTATAAGGGAATTCGGATGAGTTCTAACTGGTCAGTGCGCTACTGACAGGAAAAGGCCGCAAGTTGTGCAATGCGTTTCTCCAACCCCCCGGCACGGCTAAACGCTTTCGCTCAGCTACGCCGCAGAGGAGAAAGAAAACGAAAAAAACGACAGAAGAAAGAAAAGCCCGTGCAGACGGTCCCCTCCATAGCCTTCCGCATGGGAGAAAGTAGAAGCCTAGCGGAAAGGGTCGACCACCTAGATCAGCGGCCCACCTCCCGAAACAGAGTTCCCGAAGAGGAACTATTGAGAGCCTACCTAACTTTACACAACTAACCTCGTCAGCAGGAACTGCAGCAAGTTGCAACAACATCTCCTGCGGAGAAGGTACTCGGGTTAGCCCCTAGGCCAACTGGTCGCTAGGATATGCAGCCCTCGTGCCGCTTCGATAGAAATTTAGAATCGGTAGCATAAATGACGCGCGAATTGCTCATCCTACCATCACGTTGTTGCTCTAAATGAACAGTGTGACCTCACATAAGATAACCAGAAACTGCATGGGATTTACGACACGGAGGAGAGAGAGAGGACCAACTGCAGCGTATGTACGGCATCCCACTCGCCAAATATGCCATGCTGCGCCACGCTCACCAAATATCCGCAGTATTGGATTATATCCGACAAATTTCCGTGGGACAATCCGGACTCGGCGGATGCAGGAGGCGCGGACCGCCGGCAGATGCTCATCACTATGCAAAGCGGAGACTAGGCAGGGATCTGCTGGTGCCGATCGCCTCACTCTGGTGTGGGTCGCCTCACTCTGGTGTGGGTCGCCTCACTCTGGTGTGGGTCGCCTCACTCTGGTGTGGGTCGCCTCACTCTGGTGTGGGTCGCCTCACTCTGGTGCGGGTCGCCTCACTCTGGTGCAGATCGCCTCACTCTGGTGCAGATCGCCTCACTCTGGTGCAGATCGCCTCACTCTGGTGCGGGTCGCCTCACTCTGGTGTAGATCGCCTCACTCTGGTGTAGATCGCCTCACTCTGGTGTAGATCGCCTCACTCTGGTGTAGATCGCCTCACTCTGGTGTAGATCGCCTCACTCTGGTGTAGATCGCCTCACTCTGGTGCAGATCGCCTCATTCTGGTGCAGATCGCCTCACTCTGGTGCGGGTCGCCTCACTCTGGTGTAGATCGCCTCACTCTGATGCGGGTCGCCTCACTCTGGTGCGGGTCGCCTCACTCTGGTGCAGATCGCCTCACTCTGGTGCAGATCGCCTCACTCTGGTGCAGATCGCCTCACTCTGGTGCAGATCGCCTCACTCTGGTGCAGATCGCCTCACTCTGGTGCAGATCGCCTCACTCTGGTGCAAATCGCCTCACTCTGGTGCAAATCGCCTCACTCTGGTGCAAATCGCCTCAGTCTGACGCGGAAAACCTCGTTCTTGAGCCGATCTCTTCACTCTGGAGCTGATCCCTAAAATCTGGTGTCGATCGCGTCACGTCACAATATGCTATAGTTAAATTTATACTCTACGTTACAGTACAGCATAAAATCTTCATTCATGTGTACGGTATTTTGAACCATATCTATTGGAGATTCGAATCTTCACTATCACCCGCGAACGAAGTGACAGAGGGGATAATGTATTCGGTGAAGATTCAAGTATCAGTATATTTGTCTTTCCACCCAAAAAGTGGACAAATTAGTTGAGCAAAGGTCATAATTTTTTGTAGGGAGTTTGGTGGGTTGACCTAGATGTGATCCATGGCAAAAAAAACTGGGCCTAGATGGCCATAAAAAACGGAGTTGCATTTTCATCCATCGGGGCGAATTTGCCACCACAGCGGCAGATCGTCTTAAGCCACGAGGCGTTCTGTTTTGCATATGTTACTATTAAGGAGGTAATATAGTAGAGGCGTAGCGCGCTAACTTTGTTGGACACAGCATTTAAAAGAGAAATTAGGATTAGCTGGTCACCGAAAATGACTTCGTTGAATGTGCCCCTACCGCGGGTGAAGGTCTTACGCCACGAGTCGTTCATTTGAAGAAGTTCAAATGGCTGAAGAAGTTCATTTTTAATGTTATGTCATCAGTAGGAATATTTTACCTCGGCATTCCTGCCGGAAGAACTCAATTTGGCTCAGTGCGCTACTACTGGCGGGAAAAAGGCGCGAAGAATAGTAAAAGATACTCTAGTAGACGGCTCCTTTTGTGGCCTTCCACTGGAGAGCGACTAGAGGTGTCCCGCGTACCAGGTCGGATTTAATAAGTAAAAATATAATAAGACACGCACTGGTATGTTGGTGCGCACAGCATAACGGGTGACAATTATAGTCAGTAAATTCGCTGCAGTAAATTGCTGCTAACAAATATAATAGTAACGACATTTTCACGTAAGCTGGCACACAATTTAACTTTTACCAAGTGACCAAGTTGTCCAAATACTTTCTTACGGCCCATCCGAAAGACGGAAATTTGTCCAAGTACTGTATTAAAAGAAATAATATTTTCATATTCATAACCTCTACATTGCAGGTTGCTGTCTTGTATGTGAGCTCGGTAACTCAGTATATGTCAGTTGTAGCAAACGTAGGCACAGTTGTTGCATGGAGGGATTAATTACTCGATTGCTGAAATCCCCTAGGACTATTCAGACTGCATGACATAGCTATAAATGGAAGCAACCTCTTCGCAGCACTGAAAATAACACGATTCTAGTAGTATTCAAAGAGCTCTGGCGTATCTGTTGATATCCGTGAGAACAGGCCAAGGCTGGAATAGATAAATGTAACGAGAGCAGAAGGCAACATATCCAATCTACCAAGGCTGTCGAGCAGCAGCCACTTCACATAATGAGCCGGCGCCTCTTGAGTCCAGGCACAGCACGGCTCCTCCGTCTTGGCACACTCGCCCTTCTTAAAAGACGCGCCGCCTCTTATAAAGATTTTTGCAGCTGCTCGAGTGCACACAGCGGCCCAAAAGAAACGAGTCTGTTGAAGTCTCGCTCTAGTCAACGCAAAGAACCTCGGGGCGACCTAACGAGAGCGTAAAATTGGCATTAATCAGCAAAAAGAACCGCACGACCATCGAACGACTGCGTAAAACTGGTAGGTACTAATTAACACACACACAGAAAAATAGTTGTTTGCCATTAAGCAAAATTAGTTAACTGTAAACTACCTTGTTGTTTGAATTTGCGTCAAAGCACTTTGTCGTTTGTGATGAACAACAGATGACCAACAGCGTTGTGATGAACGGGTGTCGTTTACGATTAATTATTATTGCTTACTAGCTAAAATATTACTTCGTTAGTGATAACAAACCAGGTGTTTTTATTGTAAAGAACATACTTTTCTGCGGGCAGAGATGCTAGTGGCGATGAAACAAAAGTGCAGAACTGCATGAACAAACACGAAACCTCGCAGCGAACGTCAAAAACGCCAAGTGAGAACAAAACTCTCACGTGAGTTAGTAGTCCGACGTTCAAACCTCCGTTTCCACACGAAGAGGATGTCACAGAGGAAAGAACAAGGGACATAGAGTATGTGGATAGAAACGGGGAACCCATGCACGAAGGTGTTCCCACACAAGATTAACGCGCATGGGAACAGCAAGTCGGGAACGAAGAGGAAGAACAGCAGAAAGCCAAGATTTAGCAAGAGTATGAAATCAGACGGAAACAAAGCGGGCACGACAGACGGACGTCCCGAAAGCCTAGCTAATGGCTAAGGTAACTTACATAAACTCCCTTTGACGCTGCTCCTCGTAACATAGGCTGGGCGAACCTAACTATCCTATGCCCCCTGAGGGATAGAAACGCGCCAGTGACCTAGCATCGACCGAATGAAACGAGGTCGGGTGCAAAAGTCGCACGTCAGCCGAGCCTAGCAGTGGTCGAACGAGAGTAGAAGTACAACTGTATTAGTGGAACGAATCTCAAGCAATCGAATGTGTCAACTCTTCCGTCACAATCATACTACGAGCGACGAGTGACGAAAAGAGGTCAAGACACCTTTGGTAACACAAGCCATATATACGTAGGTACGTACATGTTCCCGAATAGGATGGCGTTCCGTATTCGACACTCGATCCTGGTACCATCTGGGTCACTGAAGAGAACGTATTTTTATCCATCACTGTGGGTCCCGACGGTTGTATTATAAATTAACCCTGTATCTGTACTGGGAGAGGGGCTACCTGTCACTTCACGCGTCAATACCCTCAATCAGCGACACCGTGTGTGTGTCCTGCGAGAGGTTCCCTGGAGCACTAAGGATCAAAACTCCTTGTTAATCACACCAACTATGGCACGGGTAAACAACGTAACTACGCGGCTACTATAACAATGGTCCACGGGTCACGACGTCCTGTCAGTCATACAGGACAGCAAAGTGGCTGCGTATGACCCCAGTCCACGGGTCACGACGTCCTGTCAGTCATACAGGACAGCAAAGTGGCTGCGTATGACCCCAGTCCACGGGTCACGACGCCCTGTCAGTCATACAGGACAGCAAAGTGGCTGCGTATGACCCCAGTCCACGGGTCACGACGTCCAGTCAGTCATACAGGACAGCAAAGTGGCTGCGTATGACCCCAGTCCACGGGTCACGACGCCCTGTCCGTCATACAGGACAGCAAAGTGGCTGCGTATGACCCCAGTCTACGGGTCACGACGTCCAGTCAGTCATACAGGACAGCGAAGTGGCTGCGTATGACCCCAGTCCACGGGTCACGACGCCCTGTCCGTCATACAGGACAGCAAAGTGGCTGCGTATGACCACAGTCCACGGGTCACGACGCCCTGTCCGTCATACAGGACAGCAAAGTGGCTGCGTATGACCCCAGTCCACGGGTCACGACGCCCTGCCCGTCACACAGGACAGCAAAGTGGCTGCGTATGACCACAGTCCACGGGTCACGACGCCCTGTCACACAGCTAGCTCAACGCTATTCGCCAGCAGGACGGGAGGCATACGGTGCGCAGGACCGGAGGCTCCCGCACGCTGGCACGGCACCACACAGCGGGAGCGCGGCGGTGCCGATCGATTTGATGCCGGTGAAGACCTGCCAGCGTGCTGTAGGTCACTGCTAAAGTCGAGCGCCCAGATAGCTACCTCTATTGTGCGATGAAAGCATGGGGAGGCGTTACTTACCCGCCAGTTACACATCGACTTCTATAAATATGTTAGGATTCGCCGGTGATATTTGTCCGCCAGTGTAACACCTGCCTCTTTATTCTGCGATGTAAGCATGAGGAGGTGGCATTCACCTACCAGTGAGACACCTAGCCTACCTCTATTTTACGATGTAGGCATGGGGATGTGAAGGTTTCTCTGCTACTACGAGCCAAGTACTTATCTCTACGTCACGCCATAAACACGAGCTAGTATCAGCTAGAGGGAAGAATGCGGAAAATACTTTACCTACTCCGAGAAGCCGACTGTCTATATAGCATGTAGTAAATATGGAGAATTAATATTCATTCTAAAGCAACATCAGTCTGAACTTGTGCTATTCACTTAATAATTAAGGGTTCGGGGAGACATGGACGCACAAGTCCGAAGCGCTGGGGACCATATAATTCTCTTGACGAAATCCAACGGGTTGCCCTTACCGCATACCGTGAACACAACTATTTCTAATCCTTCTGCATAGGTACCCGCTGTATAGACGTCACATATGGGCATATTCCTACCAGAAAAGTGCTGTTTAATTACGGCACAACTAGGTAAAACTCGGAGCAAGACATTCAGGGAAACCTATAGGGGAAAAAGATTTGTCAACTAACGACATAACACACATTTAGACAATTCCAAACGCTATGACTATATAGCGTGCTCTGCAACTCTGGAGAAATTGCGCGTAACTACAAATAAGGCTCTCATATGACAAACCTAGGATACATTTCCTAAAACTTCGTGTTAATAATAATTAATAAATATACGTAGCCAAGAAGTTGATGGCATAATTCAATCAATTTCTAGTTGCTAGACGCTTAAAACGTTTTTCATTTTTATTATTATAGTTGGCGTAGTACGACCGTATCCTATCTATGAGAGCGTTTCAGACAATAGTTGCTCCGCTGCTATAACAGGACGGTTGGAAGTTCCAATATGGATTATTTATGAATTATCGGGTAAATATTTCCATACTTCCGTACCGTTTAAAACGTTATCATGTATTACGTTTATAGTCGTTTAGAGTGATCTCTAAAACTGAACACTCGGTTTTCCCATACCTACGGCTTCAGTAGAAAGCCTACATGGGAATTACCCAATTGCCGAACACTAACTCTTTTTCCGAACAAACAGTTATAATTTGATGGGATTCTTATTTCCACCTACGTATCAAATAATGATGTTTGTTCGGAAATAGTTCGGCAATTGGGTAATTCCCATACTTTATCTCGGCATTCCCGCCGGAGAGTCTCAGTTGGCTCAGCGCGCTACTACTGACTAGGAAATTAGCTGCATCTCTGCGAGACGAAAGAAGAAAACAGAATACAGAAGAAGCAACACTTGTGCAGAGGGCCCCATCCGTCAGCTCCACACGGGAGCAGGTAGGAACCTCGTGGAATTAATTGCTTACCTACCACTATACATGGCCTACCTCAAGGAGCAGGAGGAAGTAAACAGGACCTCCCTAACTATGCAAACTCTCATCAGCAGGATCTACGGCGGTCAGATGCAATAATCCTTGTGGTGAAGCACTCGTGTTAGCCCTTAGGACCCATTGGAACAATACATAATACAATTAAACATTCACAGCTCTACATGCTGCTCAGCTAAGTACGGATAGCCATACCTATATTGCCACACAAGACTGTGCCGTTAGATACAACTGTATGATATAAAAGATAAAAAATATCGATGATGGCGATTCGAATTACGCAATACGTATGTTACGCGTTACTGTTTCTAATTTACCTACTCCCTACAAAAAGAAGATACTGAGAAACAAGAAAGGGACACGCACTATGACGAGAGAAACGTAGCACCCATGGACGATGGTGTTCTAGCATGGGAACAACACGATAGGCTACAGCAAGTTGGGAAAGAAATGAAGAAAAATTAGAACATAATAACCTAGTTAAACTCAACAAAAATATTCATTCACATGAAACAGCCGGAAATCACAGCAAACATGAACCTCGATGATTCAACTTTTTTTTAGTCAATCAAAAGTTAAAAAAACAAACTCGTCTTGGTATATATTCAAGTACGTCTCGAATAAAAAAAATTAACGAAGTATTATCTGATGTTTTTTTCGAAACTGAGCCACTTTTTTCACATGCCAAGTCCTCTTCTAGAATTATAAAAATTAGCGTAAGCCTCCCTAATCCATCGTAAATTTGATATTCAAAGAGATTCAAAGGAAGAGACATTAAGTATGCCAAGATAAACGAGGAACCCAAGCATGAGGATGTTGTCACACAAGTAAAACGGGCATAAGCACAAGTCGGGACAGAACAGACGAAAGCATTATTACCAGTTTTACCACTGCACACATCAGACGACGTACCTAATCCACGCAGTAAGTTTGTTATGTGGCACCAGTACGAAAGTTTTATCTCGGCATTCCTGTAGCACAATCATAGTTGGCTCAGTGCACTACTACTGGCGAGAAAATTAGGCGCAAAGCATCTCCAAGAGGCGAACGACGCAATGAGAAGATGAACGAAGAAACGCTTGGGCTGAAGGTTTCTTCCGTAGCCCCCAAACGGGAGCAGGCAGAAGTTGCATCGGATGGGTCGCTTACCACCATTCGGCGGCCCATCTCGCGGAGCAGATGGGAAAGTAAAGAAAGTCTGCCTAACACTATAAAACTAGAGCACTCTGAGAGCTCATACCTCCGCCAAACAAGGCAACGGTAACGAAAATTTCAAATTGGTTCCGAGACCATGGTTTTCTTTGTATCAACGCCAAAATCTAATCACTTATGCCTTTTATTATTATTAGATTCAGGGTTTTACTACCCTAGACGCAGCGAGTCGATTCAAGAGTGAAGCTCAACTGAGAAAAAAGAACACTTATCAGTAGGAATAATTTATCTTGGCAGTCCTGCCGGAAAAACTCGGTAGGCTCAGTGCGCTACAACTGGCAGGAAAAAGGCGCAAAGAATAGAAAAAAGAACTCGAGTGGACGGCCTCATTTGAGGCCTTCCACACGAGAGAAAGTAGAGAAGTCCCATGACTAGGTCGGCTATATCGATAGACGCCCACATAGAGAAACAGCAAGGAAAAAATAGAGAACGTACCTAACATGACAAAACTAACCTCGTCAGCATGAACTGCGGCCAGATGCAACATCCCCTCCGGAAAAGGCACTTGGGACATGTGGGTTCGTGAGGCCCAGATATATTACGGCAGGGATAGGGCCCGCCAGAATATACCCCTGATGGCCTTTACGCCTTATAATAGTGTTAACAGTTTCAGTATTTTTTTAAGATCCGTTCATAGTAATAGTAGGAGTATTCTTCTAGGTTTGCCGCCGCACCCACACAAAGTGTGATCCAAGCAATGAGGCTCGGTGCGGCCGCCGTGGGGCGTAACACACCACGGACGACCAAGTGTTCACTGACGCATTATTTGCCTCGAGTCGGCCACGTGCGCTACGTTAGACAGAAAATACTCAAGTGGACGGCTCCTTTCGTGGTCTTCCACACGAGAGAAAGTAGAGGTCTCCCGCGTACTAGGTCGAGTATCTCAATCGACAGCCCACCTCACGGAACAGAAAGGGGAAAAATAAGGAACTTAGCCTACCCAACTTTACAAAACTAACCTCGTCAGCAGAAGCTGCGACCAGTTGCATCAACCCCTGCGGAGACAGCACTCGAGACCTTTGGGTTCTTAAGGCCAAAAATATTGTGGCAGGGGAAGGGCCCGCCAGAATATACCCCTGAGGGCAAAATCCGTTCATAATTTTTTGAGTTAAGCTGCTAACAAACATTCTGATAAACAGTCAAACTCACTACTAACCGATCATCACCAAAATTCAATCATTTTTAATATTACTAACAAGTCCTGTAAGGTTCACAAAGCTCCATTGATAATTATTTGAGTTATTGTGCAAACAAGCACAAACTTAAAAAACAGCGACAAATTAACGAACGAACAAACAAATCATAACAAAAATTTGCCAATTTACTTTTCATGATATACCTACCTACCAACCTAACAATTCGTGTAAACTTCATAAAAATCAACATCCGTCCATAACTTTTCGAGTTTTGGCACTCCAGAAAAAAAAATGAAGTAGAGAAACAAACGAATACGGATCTTCATCAGAAGTTCAGCATCTGTTCCTCCAACATAGTGAAGGAGCACTGTGAATTTTGTCAAAATCCGGCCATAACTTTTTGAGTTAGCTTGGTGACAGACAGAGAAACCCGACGAAAACATAACCTCCTCGGCGGAGGCTACTAACGTTATCAGTAGAAACTGCGGCCAGCTGCAACATCCCCTGCGGAGAAGGTAAACGGGACACGCCTTGGGTGCGTGAGGCCCATATATATTCTGACACGGACTAGGCCCGCCAAAATACGCCTCTTAAGGCACGAAAGCTCCATCAGTGGGAGAACGAAACTACAATACGCTACCTTTGATTATGCAAATGCAATTTTTTTTTTGCTGATATTTCAAGTTCAGTGTCAAACATTTAAAATGTTAATAGTAAGTTAGTGCACAGGTATGTTGCAACTATAAAAAAATAGAGAAAAATAAAACAGAACCATTTCCCATGTTTTGGCAACATTTGCTTATCGCACGGGGTTCTGCTGTTACGCCAGATTATGTAACATCACTCTCTAGTCAACATGGGCAAGAAAAGCGGTCTAACCAGTGAAAAAAAGATCTAAGTGACCTCGTTATTGGCTTCTGGTAAGACAACACTCGAAGTTTCCAAGGAATTACAGTGTGATCACCAAACAATTAAGGCTTATGCAATTGAAGGTAAGGGAAACCGGAACACTCTGGAAAGAGCCTCTACGTGGAAATTGACTGCTCGGGATATGCGACATTTGAAGGTTTCTATGGCTAGAGAACACTTTCTACAAGTAAGGCGATATTTGAAGACGCTGGAGCCCCAATACTAAGCACAAAGAAAAGATGTGAGGTTCTGCAGAAGCTAGAGAAAGTGAAAAAGGCAATTAAACGACCATTTCTAACAAAAACTTATAAAGAAAATAGGGTCAAATGGGGTGAAGAAAACATGAAAACTGATTTCTCCAATGTCATATTTACTAACGAATGCAGAGCCACTCTTGATGGTCCATAAGGATGGGCGTCTGAATGGGTCCTCCATGACCGACCTCAACATGACAAGGCTTAATTGTCAACAAGTTGGTGGAGGTGTAATGTTTGTGCCGGATAGTAGGTGACACCCTTATTGGTTCATTTGAAGTGGCAGAAGGAGTTAAACTGAATGCAGAAAGGTACTGCCAGTTTCTTGAAGACTACTTGATTCCATGGCATGATGACCAGACTATCGCACGCAAATTCAAATTGGTATTTCAGCACGATAACGCTCCCTCACACCGAGCACGGTACACTGCTAACTGGCTTGCGGATGGAGGATTTAAATCAAAAAGGATATGACTTGGCTAGCGAATAGCCCCAATTTAAATCCCATTGAGAACCTCTGGGCAATGATCAAAAGGAAGGTCTATGAAGGTGGTCGGCAGTTTTCTAGCAAAGTAAGCCTGTGGAATGCAGTAAAAACAGCAGCAGATTCTATTCCACTATCTGAAGTATCAAACCTGACAAAGTCTGTTGATAATCGCCTATAAAAATCATGAAAAATGGAGGTTGCCATGTTCAAAATTAACTTGTTTTGTTTACCACTACTGAACAGTTATTTCAGCGTTTATTGAATTGTTTTTGGTTATAATTTCTTGGTTTTGGACGTTTAATAGAATATTCCTGTTCACTTGTACTTATTTCCTATTAAGCTATGACTTTTTTATTAACTTGTTGCATAATCTGAGGCAACAGTAAAAAAAAACCTGCAAATAAGCAAATTGTATGATAAACTTAGCAAATGGCTAAATATTTATTTTACAAGTGCATATTTGCAACATAGCCATACATATAGTTAATATTGATATTTCAATGTTAGACACTTATCTTGAAAAATAAAGTGAAAACATTGTATTTGCATAATCAAAGGTAACACAATGTAGAAGGAAGCAAAATAGGCACGTAGGAAAGATGAATAAAATATGCACGAGGATTGTCCTTAACTAAGTCACCGGGAATGGGCACCGCAAGGGAGGGAGAACTAGCTACCTAGTGCAACCAAAACTGAGGCTGTAGTAACCAACGGAATCCCCGTAGAGCTGCAGCACCATATAAAGTAGGATGGGCGATCCATGTCACTAACAAAAAGTCAACTAAACAACATGCATCTCACTACCAGACAACATGCATCTCACTACCACTGCAAGAGAACTGGCATGTAGCAAAACACAAAGCAGTTCCTATCATAAAATTCACGACAGAAACTGATAACTGCGACTTACCACACGTCTTATCAATCAACAAGCGAAAGCTGATATGAAATAATCGGCCATGATAAGACAAGGCATTGCCAGTCCTAAATACACCCATGCTAAAAAAAAAGTAAATGAACACTACGATATATATCGCGGGTCATGCGAGGTCGCGTCGTGCTGTTTTCTTGTCCAAAGTGAGAATTCCCACGAGCTCGTAATATAAGAGTATACCTGAACAAGCAAATGAAAAATGTTGCTCGATAGAGCGACACATCAAACAAGATAAAAGATACATGGAGATAATTTCCTTAAAATACTATCAGTAGGCGTGAACCTCTACACTCGGGAACCAAAGCGTTAAAAAAATCAAACATACAGACGTGTAGTTTCCCAATAAAACGATCCACACAAGCGTGGGGAAGGGCAAAGAGGGAAAGCAAGGGATGGGCCGTAATTAAAAACGACAAGTAGGAGCAAGAAGGAAGTTAAAACTAAGGGAGGATGCCTTTGTGACACTTCCGGACAGCAATGCCTACGATTATGGCCAACAGTTCATCGTCTACTATGAGCGGGGAAATGCTAGTGTTAACAGTCATTGCGAGGCGCTCCGCTACGTGCTCTACACATTTTGTTAATTCATATAACTCACAGAACTAGAAAAAGACGCGCCAAAAGAGCGCTCAAGCTACCAGGCAAAACGCTGCAATAGCAGAAAACTTTGTACACACATGTTGACTATTATTGCACGACTGGACAATTATAGCATCACTCAAGTACAACATGTTTGGGCCGACTCCGTAATCATTTAAGCATTGAAAAACAGCCACGAGCCGGCAGTATTCTACCATTTCACCACAGAATTTGGGCCACTCCAGAACCGAGCACAATAAAGCAGCTTCTGCACGAGCCAAACTTTCTGGTAGTGCCGCGTTTCAGTAACTGGCTACCAATAAAATGTGTTAAAATATAACTTAATATTAGGTAGTCGCCTCAACAGCTGTTTACACCACCTTGAGAACTATTGCACCGTCTTGACAGCCATTAAACCATCTTGACAACAGTGCGCCACCTCGACAGCCGTCAAGAGCATCTGAAAAACTGCTTACACCACCTTCACAACTATTTACACCACCGTGACATCGGTTTACACCACCTTGACAACTGTTTACACCACCTTGACAGCGGTTTACAGTTTACACCACCTTGACAGCGGTTTACAGTTTACACCACCTTGACAGCGGTTTACACCACATTGACAGCGGTTTACACCACCTTGACAGCTGTTTACACCACCTTGACAGCTGTTTACACCACCTTGACAGCTGTTTACACCACCTTGACAGCGGTTTACACCACCTTGACAGCAGTTTACACCACCTTGACGGCTGTTTACACCACCTTGACGGCTGTTTACACCACCTTGACAGCGGTTTACACCACCTTGACAGCGGTTTACACCACCTTGACAGCGGTTTACACTACACTGACAGCAGTTTACACCACTTTGACAGCGGTTTACACCACTTTGACAGCGGTTTACACCACTTTGACAGCGGTTTACACCACTTTGACAGCGGTTTACACCACTTTGACAGCGGTTTACACCACCTTGACAGCTGTTTACACCACCTTGACAGCTGTTTACACTAACTTGGCAGCTGTTTATACCGCTTACACAAGCTTGGCAAATGTTTGCACCATCTTGACAGATATTTACATCATATTGAGAAATATTTGCACCACTTTGACAATTGTTTGCACCACAGCCCTAACAATTGTTAACATTACCTTGGCACAGTTACATCCTCCTAATAGCCGTTTACATTATCTTGACAACTATAACGACTCTACGACTATCATTACATCGTCTTAACAACCAAGTAATCGACTACTAGTGATAGCTTCGTAGCAATACAACATATCATCTCGATAACAACCCTCACATTCTGGTAATTATTACTGCGCATAAGAACGACCGTTCAGACTAGAAAGCTACCTATTACATAATATCAACAACCACAACGACTGTATCACAGACACCTCTTCACATCATCTCGATAACTGTCACCTACATCCTAGCAACAACAACGACGCTATGACTATAACATCGCCCTGTAAATCATTACGCTTTCAACAACCACTACACCAACCCAGTATCAACCATGATTAGACAGCTATTGTGTCAGCTCGAGATATTCTCTGTTAATTGAACAAAAACAACGACAAGCTCTCCAAAATATTACTCGTCCGTGCCCTGATATCTCCCCTTCAAAGCTCACTACCTACCAATGACACACGCTGTCTTGACATCCTCCCAGTGTACGATCACCACCACCCAATGAACCACAAATTCGATATCTCCCCCTCCGTACCGACCGTTTTTCAATGCATCACACCACGTATTTGCACATCCACAACATCACCCTCACCATCTCCTCCACCACCACAGCCACCATCAACATCCCAATCTGCCCCCAAGTGTCGCTGTCATTTCCGGAGCAGGAGATCTGGTGGCGTAGGAATGCGGTCGTCGCGTGCAGATGGTCCGGAGAACAGGTATGTGAGTGAGTGTTTGTGTGAGCGTGGAGTTCTCACTGGAGGGTGAGTCAAGCCCGCCACTGGCACAGGTGAGTCATGCGCACGCGCGCGCGAGTCAAAAGTGAGAGCAAGCCAGTAACGGTCTGCGGCTTATGTAACACCATGCATGGTGAGAGCGAGAGTACGCATCCAGTCCTACACCGTATCTTGCCCAAGCTGTGACATTTTGCTATGAAGGTTCCTTATCTTGTTGTACTCCTACAGAGATAAAGACATCGAGGCAAGGCAGTCGGGTCGAGGTAAGATATGGTCACTTATACGTTGATGAGAAATCCATTGCTTGCTTTTGATCAGCAAGAAGTTCCATTATTTCCAACACTCCAGAGAAGCACCAGGCAATGCGTCCCGAAAGCCTAGCTGAGTCTACTGTATCCTGTGGGGCCCCTGGGTACGCTGCTTCGAGCCTTTCATAATATAGAACAGAGATACCCAAACTTCAATTTTCTATGCACCCCCAGTGAAAACGACTTCACACACATGGACCCCTGCCAGTAAAATGGCCTCGACTTTGGTAGATTATGCACTGAACTAGAGTACCCGCGCTGGCAAGAATGACAGCGCGGAATTCGAGAAGTCTCGTTTCCATTTAAGTAAGGTACGTTTTTCAGCCAACTAATAAGGTTCTGAAGGATGCGATTCAACGGCCAACTCAAATTGTCATAAGAAATAAGTGTCCTCTTTCAATTGATCTTAGCAGCACACTCTTTTCCCACCATAGTTGGCATGCGAGATAAAATGAACTTATAATAGCCAACTGCATAGCGTTACCGAATTAAAATAAATTTCCTGATTTTTTTTTTTATTTACGCAAACCTTGGGCGATTAGAGCTCACCGCTACAGGATGCTCAGTTGTATTCATTATTATTATTATTATTATTATTATTAAAACTTCACGCTTGGGCTCCCACGGACAGGTAATACAACCCAAATGAAGCATTTGCAACACCGGGAAGCCCAAAACGCTGCTAAAGGAA
>LQNS02007215.1:25960769-25971521 GCA_001587735.2 Parhyale hawaiensis | reverse complement strand
TCTGTAGCTCTCATCCAGACCTACAAAATGACACCCAGTTTGTAGCAAAAATCATTCATAGTAAGAAGTTATTAACAAAAAACCTTGAAAATCGTCCCGAGTTACCCCGGTTGACGGTACTTTTGTCCAACGAACAAATAGTGCAGGTATAATACGTACGTTCCACGGCGATAACGTAACGCTTAGCTAACAAGGTTATAGGCTAACACAGAGCTCTATAACAGACGAAAAAAGATTGGCAAAAATTTGTTCAAATAACAGGATTGAAGAGTATAGTATGAAGTATCTATATTGAATCCATAGCATCGCATAGCTATGCATGAAGAGGTACATATATGAGCAGTAGAGAAGTTCACCTCTAGAAAAAATGCAACACAAATTCATCATATGACATGTACCGTTCGTCGGGATGTGGTGACATAAAAAATGGAGATTATTTAGCAAAAATAAAATACTAACAATCACAAGAACACTAGCAAAAAACACCCAAAATACCCTATAGGCAACTGTGTTCATTTTGTTACAAAATGAACACAGTTGCCTATAGCTTGCTCATTAGTTGGCTGTAGTTTACGCTTTTTCTCCTTACTGCACCACCTTACTAATCTTTGTCGGATGTTCCAACACACTCTACCCGACGCTACGCAGCATTATTGCATCAATAACGCGCTACAAGAGAAATCAATATCCATGTTAGGATGAGCGCAATGTATGCAAGCATGCAACAATAGTGTTCAGCTGAACGGACTAAACAAAGTGGAGTACGCTATAGGCAGCAATAATAAGCGGCTGGAGTTCATATAGATGGAATTCAGAAGGAGGTCCTTTGTTGAGTAAGTTGTCGTCCAATTAGAGCCAGCATTCCACATCAAATTAGTTACGAGTGTGAGAACACAAGAGAGAGTGTGCGGGGGAGCGGCCTGGGTCAGAGCCCCCCGTTGTCAGGCAGCATCGCTCATGGAGCGAAGCTATTGATATTAGAACGGAACTCTCGCCGTGCACCGCCCCATAATTTGATACATTTGCTACGTCAAATACAAGCGGCGAAACACGTTAGTATTGCACGACTCTCGCCGTGCACCGCCCCAGAATTTGATACATTTGCTACGTCAAATACAAGCGGCGAAACACGTTAGTATTGCACGACTCTCGCCGTGCACCGCCCCAGAATTTGATACATTGGCTAAGTCAAATACAAGCGGCGAAACACGTTAGTGTTGCATAACTTTCGCCGCTTACCGCCTGATAATATTTTACACTTAGTCAAATACAAGTCAAACGCATTAGTATTGCGAGACGCCTAGAATCGTCAGTAACATAGGCTAACATATTAAATCGAATATGACAGCCCGAACACAATGATTATTCCCAACCTCTTCCCGGTGCAAGGGCGTAAAACCGATAATATAATACCGTATCTAAATTTAAGGTAACTGGGCCAAAAACATTATTGAGGACTCTCGATGGCCGAAAATACACACTCATGATAATGAGTTTAGGACTAGTCTAGCATACAACTTAAAAAATACTATTTTACATGGATAAACTTCAAAATTTTTAAGCTGAAATTTACTCGTTAGTAAAGACAAAGGAAACAGACAATAAGCAATTCCTGTCTGATCAATTTAATTAGACAGGCCAAAGACCACACCATGTATGGTGTGGTCTATGGATAGGCACATTTTACTCGTAACTGAGGTCCTTGCCAGCCGATCAAAAATATTAATCCAGTAATTCAAAGAGAAGAAAAACTCCTTACAACGAAGTTGAAGTTTTAAAAAAAAATAATGGCTTAGCAAGGAGCCATGTATCCATTCTCATTGATAACCTTAAAAATTCGCTGTGGCATGCTTCATAGGGGGTGAGAACATTACTCCCAAGATATCGAAGATACCGTAAAACGGGGTGACTTCGGACAAAAACAGGTAAAAAGGAACTTACTGCAGTGACAGGAAAGGTATCAAAAGTTAAAAGGAAACTTCTACAGTGTAATAAAGGTTGATATCTCTGTAATATATCACTAGGCCCGCATTGAATCACGACTCATATACACAGAAGGAATACGTTTTGTAAACAAACAAAAAATCCAAAAAAACAAAACGTATTCCTTTCTGTGTTTATGCTAGTCGAGTGTGGGCCTAGTAATACACTACAGAGATACCAACCTTTATTATACTGTAGAAGTTTCCTTCTAACTTCTGATACTTTTCCCGTCACTGCAGTAAGTTTCCTTTTACCTGTTTTTTGTCAGAAAGTCACCCCGGCGTCCGAAGTCACCACGTTTTACGGTATCATGGAGATCATTTCCCCTTCTCAAATTGTCCATTTTTATATAGTTCCTGTACATTCTTTGCAATACACGCATTTACGATTTCTATTGGAACTAAATGCAGATAACATGCTAGACGATGGAAAAAAGACATCATCCTCCTGAAAGTCTACGCCAAGCCAGCATAGTGGAGAAGAACAATCCATCACCATAGAAACGAGGACTCTCTGTTGTAATGGATGCGCTCTGCAACACGTTGATATAACCAGCAATTGTTTGGCATTACTACACGCCTTGAAGTTTCACTGCGCCTCTGGAGGAAAAGGCACCCCAAACCATAACGAAACCTCCGTCACAAACGCGTAGAAACCGTTTTAGAAGGTAAACCTTTCACGTGCCAGTGACGTTGGAAACCATCACGACCGTCTAGCTTAAATTTGTTCTCAACTTTTCAACGTTCCATGTTTGGTATCAACTCTAAAGGGTCCACTTTGTAACATGGAAATTGACAGTGCCGGTGTAGACGCTTTTATATTATTCTCCAAACCCTTCAGTCTCAGTTTCCCCCAAAAGGTTATTGAACGGGAATCGGCATCATCGACAGCCTCAGCGTCTGAAAGATCGTCCCCTATCTTGACGAACGACCGAGTACACCGCAGATTCTTCTACTCAGTGCTGACTGTTTTTTTTTTACCACTAGATTATTTCGAGTCCCATAACTATCAGGGTCTTTTAGAAATTTACATACCACTATTTCACCGTAGTTTAATAACCTCAGCTGCAATTGCACCGTGACAAGCCTTGCTTATGAGGCTCAATGATCTCAACACTTTCAAAGTAGGATATTTTGCTGGCTTTATATGCATAGCTTCTGACTGACACCTTTACACCATGAATGACAACCTCTAACTAAAGTGAAATCCATGAATTTCCATACACTGAAACTATTGTGCGATAGTACTTCAGTTACGACGTAATTTTCTAATTAAATTATTTAGACAGGAATAGTACATAATTTTCATTCTCTATGATTACCAATGAGTCAACTGTAGTTCGCAAAGTGTTCAAGTCTATTCATGCAAAATAACATTTTCCAGATTTTCAATTGATCCAAACTTACGATCACGTTACAACCAGTACACCAGTCTAGAAAGAAAAATAATGCAGATTATTGAAAACCATTCATAAGTTTCGTCCTACATAGCTGGAAGACCCGCTTTTGCAGTTCTGAAACACGTACCTACCGGTAATTGCAATTCACGTTCAGTAGGACAGCTATGAGAATAAGAGACCGCAATAATCCCCTTCGGGCCAAGCACAATACCTATGGTTGCAGAATCTAATGGGCCGTCGACAACGTAACATAACTTCTAGGTGAACGTAAAGCCCGCTGCAGGTGATAGTCTTATGTCCTGCATGTGTTTTCACTTCACAGCGTTCGTATGCGTTGCTGCGTCTGTGTAAACAACAAAAAAGGGCACTGCTTTCTGAGACAACATCCGCTAAAAATTTGAAAAGACACAATACACTGCATTAGTTACACTTTCTAAACCAGCGGATATGACGGTAAACATTTTATCGAAACCTTTGCTAGACACACGGTCGTGTTTACAAGGACAGTACGAAATGTTCGAACGCGGTGAAGTGAAAACACAGGACAAAAGACTATCGTCTGCAGCGGGCTTAACCGGCCAAATACAACACTAGGTAGCCTATATTTGCCTTGTATCAATGACACTTTTACTATGTTACAGTTTTATACTTGCCGACCTACAATAATTCGAAAGGTTCCCAGAACAACCGCGAATGGCAACAGTGAACAAGAAGCGAGAACAAAATCATCAGATAAAACAGGATAATAATATGAATAATTATAATTGGAGAAGCACGCTGAGAGCGCATAGGCTACCTCCGCCAAGCAATGCGATGTTAACGAAAAATTCAAGTTGGGATTGAATGCAGGATTTCTTTTAGATCATGACAAAAATTGGACCAATCGTACCCAGTAACATTCCTATCCCGCAAATTTTTTGGACGATCTGACCACAACTTTTTGAAGTATATTTTGACGGAAAAAACGCAAATAGTTGAATAAATCTTCACTGAAATTTGCTTATTAATGCCTCTGAACCATCTGAACAGTTTACAACTTTTTGGGGTTATATTGCTGACAAACAGTAATTCAAACATACCGGTACAGTCAAAACAAATAAAAAATAGAGTAACAGATCATCACAAAAACTTGGTCATTTGCCCCTCGAAATATTCCTAATACTTCCTGAAAATTTCATGAAAATGTTATAACTTTCTGGGTCATAGCTACTGCCAAGAAACAACATGAAATATTCCTAATACTTCCTGAAAATTTCATGAAAATGTTATAACTTTCTGGGTTATAGCTACTGCCAAGAAACAACAGGTTCATAACCAGCCAAACGGTTGAACAGATCCTCATCAAAAGGTACTCTCTGTTCCTCCCAACATACCGTACTTCAACAATCTCAGTAAATATATAGTATCATGAAAATTCGTTCAAAACTTTTTGAGTAATCTTAGTGGCAAACAAAACAGACCGCGAGATAAATGGCGGCAAAAACACAATCTCCTTGGCGGAAGTAAGAATAAAACAAAGTGGCACGATAGGAGAGATGTTCTGATATACAAAGATATATATATATACATAAAAGTACGAGTAGAATGTACCATACATAACAAAATGACCTATAAAAGCTTTTCAATGGCAACTATCTCGATATGACAAAGAAGCTTGGACGTTAACAGATATAGTATCAACATAGGTTGAGTACTATTAGCTACAACTATCGCAATAGTGAAACAATACTTAGCAGTTAATAATTAACTCATCATCATTAGGGACGTATACTGCCACTTACAACTATCATATATCACATCGTGACAACAAACTTATCCGTTGAGACTTGAGACAATTAGGGTGTTTATAATAGAAATATGCCAAAGCTTCACCGCATTTAGGACGAATAAAGTTGGGATTGGATTAAAGCTGCCAGAACCTCCACGCACGTTTCAAAATCTAGTTTCGTCTCAAGCGAGAACATCAGTTTTGTGCAACAATGAAGGGGATGCTGCAATAATTTCAAGTTCCTTTACAAAAAAACGGACCCATAATTATGAAACATTGACAACCGAGTGTTAATGTGTGTAATATCAGACACATAATTGTTTTTATAAAATTCTTCGATTTATTTCGCTCATATTTTTGAAAGAAAAATGATTATGCTTTCTCTTGGTTCTTTCTAGTCGCAATAAACTGTATACTATGTACAGACAAGATAGAATACTTTGCACTGTCATACTTTTAATCACAGTCGGTCATGCACAGAGCAAAGAAAGCTTCGATGGGGAAAGCAAGTGAACTTCAGTGTCCATGCTACCTCTACAAGGCACTCCGAACGTCTTCCATGCAGAGATGTCGAATTCGGTAAAACAACGGTTTCTTGGTCGTTAGGCAAATGAAAGTTTCTTTTTGCAATACTAAAAGTAGGATGGGGAGACCAATCAAGTAGCAACAAGTTGCGTACATTATATACCTACAGGTTTTGTTGAAAGCGGCAGAGTTAAACCTCGTAACCAATAATGCTTTTTATTAACTTTCTCTAATAGCGAGAAATATTTGATACAACTGTCATTGTTGGTTCTGTGAAGCAATTCACCAAGGTTCACATCAATGCGGTGACTATTGCAGTAAATGTTTCAGGCAGCTGGAGAAAGTTAATAAAAGCATCATGGTAAAGAGCTTTCCGTCGCTTTCAACAAAACCTCTATAGCACAGAAGCTGCTTACAAAATACACAAAAGAAGTCAAATAATTAGTGTGCCATAAGATTCCCAAAAGATAAACCTATTTTCAGAAGCTTGAAAACGAACGAAAGAGGAGCATTGAAGGCTCCACACGAAATAACCTACGGTATTTGCACACGACATTCCACGGCAATTGCAGGGAACCCACAATGGAAGCTTTATTCGACACTTCACATCAAACTAGATCGAAATTTATATCAAATTTTGGATTACTGAATGCGTAGGTTACCTTCGACTTGCCAACTTCGATCGAAATCGATCCGGCGAACTTCAAATATGTTTAGAACTTTAATTCTTAGCATTCGATTTACACTTTGGATCGAGTGTCAGGTGTTCATGGCAAGCCGCTTACGTTTGAAACGGTCGAAAATTTGATCGGGCGGGCGTTTCAAGCGTACTCCGTTTACGATTAAAACCCGAAACGTATCCAACGTGCTGATTCAAACACTTAGGTTTATAAAATTCCGGACGAGTTAGAGATCCAATTGGACTAGATTGCCTCTATTGAGAGTAGGTAACTTGAACATGTCTATAATACGCCGCAATTCTATTTTCTTCTTAGCCCATTGCTGATCGGCAGCCTTAACCTTTCAGTCCCCGCAATAGTCACTTGTTTTCGTACGTAGCACGGACGTTACATGTTTGCCCACGAAAGGATTGAGTCAACGCCAGCTTTCACAGAATTTAAGGTTGCAGAGGCTGAGAGGGGTCGGAAATTTTAGGGCAAAGAGAGTAGGAGTCGGACACCAAGTTGTCCAACGAGTTAGTGTCGGATAAAAAAGGTCTATTTTACAAAGGAGTCTTAACGAGTCAGCGCTTGTGGGGCTCCAAGGAGTCGGAGTCAGACACTGGTTAGAGCAACGAGTAGGAGTCGAATTTAGTCGATTCGACCCCGCAAATCTAGCAGCAATATTACAGGTGTTCCTTCACGACCGCGACATATTCATCCGCGTGATTTCCTTATCGCGCATTTATTTTGCGACCGCGCTTTCTTCACAGCGCAAATGTCTTCACAACGACACTGCAGAAAAAAAAAAGATCTTATTCAGTCGTGTTTTGATTTTTGAAAGGTACCGGCCACAGCATAACATGAGTTCACTACAAATTTCCAACATTTGACCCTTATTAAGAAATGGATCGAAAGAAATGCATCGCAGAACATTGCGAAAATAGAGGAAAGTTTTACTAGTTGATGGGTGCAATGAGCCACTATAATACCTTATATAATGAAATTAAACGTCCTTAACTTGTGTGCTAAGGTTCTGTTTTCATTGCGTAATTGCTGTATGCGCATTTGTGTGTATGTATTTCTTCTAATGTTAGTTTTGAAACCCACAAATAACTCAGTCTGAATATATGTAAATTATATACCTTTGGAATCTGGAACAAACTGAACATGGGTTATTAGTCTTTTAACTTACCCTCTCTAACATTCTAATAGTTACTCCATGAAAAAAAATTTTCTTCAACAATTTACCAAGTTATTAGTTATTGTTAGGAAATTTAAGCCTCCGTTTCCGAGCAGTACGATATAAGGGACATATAGAATGTCAAGAGAAACGGGGAACCCATGCACGAAGGTGTTCCCACAGGATCAACGCGCATGGGAACAGCAAGTTCAACAACTCAGTAAATAAATCAATCAATTTTTAACTAGAACTTATTATTTTACTCGTGATTTGGAGAAGGCGCGCTTCGACGACGGCGGCGGTTAATCTTGGAACGTAGCGTGCGCGGTCGTGGAGGAATAGCTACCTGTAGTAGCTACTATAGCGTCCATGCACACGCGGGCCCAGGGGCAAGGAAAGCTCAGCACCATATTTCGTAGAACACAGTTCCGAAGTGACCCAATGGTTCTTCAGAACAATACCGAGTCCGTACATCTACAAGCGAAAATGGTAATTCTCCCGCACCGTCCGTACCGGACGGGCGATAATTATAATATTTTCTCAGACGTTTCGACGATATCTGGCACTGCCTCTCCATGAAGCCATCAAATCTCAAATTGACGTAATTTCTGGAACTCGCACAAAGAGAAAAAGTGTCAATCCCAGGACGCATTCCAGCGTACCGAAGAGGTATACTTGTCAAAACGATAACTGCAATTCTCGTGCAGCTCAAGTGCGCCAACGCATGCATCTTTAGTGGACGCACGGGACAGTGTGTCGGTTTCGGAACGACACTTGCTCGCAGCGGGATTGCCCTACGGGGCGCAGCTCCCCAGACACAATAAATTGGGAGGACCTAGTTACCCTAATCTTACGGTTCTAGCTACCATGATCAATTCTTAACCGTGAATGACGGAGATATCCGTTCCCGAAACGTTGCAAGAGATACGCATGCTGCAGTTAGTGGGCTAACTAAAGTCCTCATAGTACTTTAAAGCCGACAGCATAGCACAAAATCACGGCACAACACTGACAGAGATGATTACGCCCCCCCCCCCCCTCCGTCTACATTGCCCCGGGGTGAGGGGACACACAACAGTGCCGTCTATATATCCTTGCATTCGCTTCGCTACAAGTGGAATGAAATCATCACTGCGGCACGGGACTCCTGTTCCGGAAAACGCCGACTATACCTATAGTAAATTGAGGAAGACCAGATGTCTCTCTCTTTTACTAGCAGTGCCACTTCTGTGCCCTCCGGTACAAAGCCAGGTGAAAATTTCTAGCTATATGTGGATATTTTTTTCACTTTTCAAATTTCTGAAAACTTTGGTTTTGTTACAGTTTAAAATATCCGATAATTTTTTTCACAGTAGCTAATCTCTGGCAACATAAAGCTACTTTTTCACAGTCCATACTTAGCTACTGACAACGTGCCGATATTTTAATCACAGTAAAATTTACTGGCAACAGGAGGGTATTTTTTCCCGGTTTGAAATTTATGGCTACATTAGGGACATGCGGTACTTATTTCATCCCGTTCATCCGTACGGCGTTTGCAGTAGCAAGTCCGAACGGAAAAGACATTTAGAAATTAGTTTGCATGATTTTTACGCTGGCACAAAAATTAGTTGGGATCGGCAAGAAACGCAGTTATTACCTACTGAGATATAAATTAATGCTAATGTCATAAGGCAAACTAATAACAACGCAATGGCAAAAGGCTTGCTGAAAAAACTGCACTGAGTGAGCAAGTGGACCCTGGACAATTTTTTTCATTAAATTTCCAATGAAAAATTCTAAAAACAATTTCAGCTTGAACACAGATCAGAATAAGAAACTTAATTTTTTTTTAATTTGAAGCGCCCGGCACACTTAAGAGAGAGCTTAACGATTGGATTAACAGCATAGTGGTTGTCATTTTTCTGACTAAATTCGGTTCCGAAATATGTACCGGTATTACACAAAGGAAAATAAGATAACTCATTCCTCTCCCTCCCTTAGCTGCGGACTCAGTCTGACAATAATATTTGCGATATGCTATCGAAATTTAAAATTTGGAACAGACATCTTCGAGTCTCCGGTTAAAAATAATTCGGCATAGAGCCAGTGAGATATAGCTAAATAACATTTGCAATATAGGCATACGAGCACAAGGCAGTGCTGGACTAGAAAATTCAGTTTATGAGACATAAATTCACACTCACAAGATCGGCAGGGACACAAGCGTTGGTGTTGAGGAGTCAAGTTAAGAGATATAAATTCCCACTTAGAAGATAGGCAGGCAGGTACCGTACACGAGTGGGGGACATGAACTGTCAATTCTTTGCATAAGCAACAGCGGAGGAGCTAAAATCGAAGCCACATGTCACATTTGATCAGACAACGTCAAGTCGCCGCGCAAACTGTTCAAAAAGCTAACATAAGATTTCAATGGACTGATTCCACATAGGTAACATACACGGCCGACGTTAGTAAGACGTTAATATGCACTGTACACAAAGAGAAATTGTCTCGTAATACAATGTATATAACTGCACTGGAAACGGAAGGGCCAGAAGGTACATAGCTAGTTACAACAAAGTAGTGGGACAATCACCTATCTTGTTATCAAAAGTTAAGGCGTAGCAAATCATTGGTGTTCAGAAAACAACTATGATGCATGGTGTTTTAGCTATACATAACAGCAAGGTCTGTTTTGAGTCAGATACGGCCATCAGTAGGCGACAAATAAAGGAGGGACTGAGGGATGCCAAATGGCCAAGGGTGCACCATAGGGAAGAATCGGGAGTACCATAACGACGACGATCAAAGGGAAAACCAGGGAGAATCATAGGGAAAGAGACGAGGGAAGATCAGGGAGCCAGACGTGCTCAGGGAAGTCTCAGCATCACGATTGGGACGGGCCGAGGGAAGATCAGCACCACAGAGACGAGCGAAGGGACGATCAGGGAGCACCATAGAGGGAGGGCTGAGAGAAAACTAGGAAGCGGCTAAGGTACGGGCTGAGGGAAGGTCAAGGAGCACCATAGGGAAGATCACGGAGCACCATAGGGCCGGGCTGACGGAAGACCAGGGAGCACTATAGAGACGGGCTGAGGGAAGACCAGGGAGCACCATACGGACGGGCTGAGGGAAGACCAGGGAGCACCATAGGGACGGGCTGAGGGAAGACCAGGGAGCACCATAGGGACGGGCTGAGGGAAGACCAGGGAGCACCATAGGGACGGGCTGAGGGAAGACCAGGGAGCACCAT
>LQNS02007215.1:25944964-25960077 GCA_001587735.2 Parhyale hawaiensis | reverse complement strand
GAAGACCAGGGAGCACCATAGGGACGGGCTGAGGGAAGACCAGGGAGCACCATAAGGACGGGCTGAGGGAAGACCAGGGAGCACCATAAGGACGGGCTGAGGGAAGACCAGGGAGCACCATAGGGACGGGCTGAGGGAAGATCAGGGAGCACCATAGGGACGGGCTGAGGGAAGACCAGGGAGCACCATAGGGACGGGCTGAGGGAAGAAGTATGAAAAAAGAAGGCTTGCCAAAAAGCCAAAACTGCGGTGGCACTCCTTGATCGGAAGCAAATTTTCGGCTTTCCTTGCCGAACTAGACGCCGAACTTTACATCTCGGCCACTGCGGCGGGGCCGATAGCGTGAACATGCACACACATTGCTCGGAAAACTAGCCATGGTATTTTTAGAGCGGTGTAAGACGTCACGAGCGGCTGCGGCTCACCCCGACACCAACTCACCGCGAGAGCTGCAATGACACTGACTCCAGCGAGTCCTGGATTGCGGTGGTGCTGATGCCACACCAGCCTGTGGTGCAGCAAATGTGGAGGCGGGGAGTGGAGGTGAGATGGCGATGGTGGTTGTGGAGGAGGAGGAGGAGACAGATGGAGGGAGGGAGGGAGGGAAAGGTGTGGAGGATTCGGTTAGCAAAACGGGGCTCTAAGTCAAGAGGGGAAACGGAGCTTTAATTAGCATCAAAATACGCCGTGAATGCAATGTACACGACTGGAATAATAAGACGAACGCGCCGTGTATAATGCAAACTTTGTTATTATAATCAATGAAGCGTCACCTTTGGCAACCGAGTGACGAAAGAAAATCAGTGAATAGCGACGTGATTTAAGCTTTCATACACACGACGAGGGTATTGCGAGGGAGGAAAAAGAAGGGACGTGAAGGTAAAAAAAAACGCACAACCCATGCACGAGGGTTTTCCCGTACAGGACCCACGCGCATGGGAATAGCAAATCGAAGAAGAAGAGGAACAGAGCTAAGCTGCATAGAAGGATAAAAATGGAATGAATCAATGTAGCCGGAAAAGACAGATGTCCCGAAGGCCTAGCTGATGCTACCGTAACCTTTGGGGACCACGGAGGGGGAGGGGCACTACTCCTCACAGCATGGGTGAAGCACGCGTAATTGCCAACCTAACACTGAGGCCTACGGCTCTCCCTATGCCTCTTGAGGGGGGCAAGTTGTTCAAGTGATTGCCACGTATGTTTTACGCCAGGTATTTATTGACCTCTTTCCTTATACTCACGTCGTTTAAAACCAACACTGAAACTTGGCGGGAACCCTTTATTTTTTCTCTATCATAACTTTAAACATATAATGAAAGTAGGAAGCTATTCAAGTTTCAATACAACTCAACTGACAAATTGGAGAGGAAATTCACAAACGACACTGCAGCAGCACAGAAACAGTGAGTCTCTACATAAATATGGATGGATGGACGGAGGATAGTTCATCAGAAAGTCTGCAGAAGAGTGTGGTCAGAAATACAGTGTATAAAAAAAATGGCAGCGTTGGTTTATGAGGTGAAGCGGTCAGCTTAACCAAGGCAGTTACGCAGTAGCTATCCAAGGCATGCTTGGAGAGCTGTCAAACTCGTCACATAGACTTGTGGTCGGTCTAATATAAAAAGTTCGGTTGTCACAAAGGGGTAAGTTTATCGAATACAATTTGCTCCAGTGAGGTTTAATGTAGAGTTTGTTGGCAGGTATGCACAATTGGAGTGATTACGTGGGACATAGAACAGTCCACTCCTGTAATTACCCAATGATGCAGTTGCCCCTCCAATGCAGCGTTACGGAGCTGGAGTCCAAGGATTTAAGGGGGCGTTTGAGGCGGAAACCTGCTTGCTCTAGAAGTCAAGAGCTGAAGTTGGATATTTGAGCCCATCTTCAACTCTGTAGAACCACTACATACTGTAGTATACAGTATCTAAACAATGCTAATTTATTCAGAATATTTAGTTTTTTATAAAAATATTTAAAGATATTACAAATTGATGATATATTTTCATTGGCTTTATATGGTTGCTATTTGGCTAAACCCATGAGTCTGCTATTGACAGTGAGGACCTAGATCAGTGGTTCCCAGCACATCCCATATCATGGAACATCAACCGAGCTAAAAAATGTGGACCATTTCATTTTTGACCAAGATAAAAGAAGTAGGTACACACAAGTAGCATTTTGGCTTGAAGATTGCCAGAACATTTTTGTAAAGTGGAATAGCTAATACTATTATAAAACATGAAAACAGCCTAAGGCAAATTCCAAATAATGAATAGAAAGTCGACGGTAAAACTAAAGTTCAACATTTCGAGATTTTGATCTCCTATCATTAGAAATAAAGTTAAAAGAAGTTGAAAGAATGTAAAAGGAATAATTTTAATTGATTGAAGTGTGGGCTGGTGCTATCAGGGGGAAAGCTAAAAGGCAAATGAGCGTGGTGCACTTGCGGGGTCCTTATATATATATATAAGGGTCGGGCGATATGGGCTGCGGTGAGAAAAGAACATGTACAGACGGAGGGAAAATGTCAGTCATGGGCTATAGTCTAAAAAGCGAATGAACAAAGCTGTGAGAAGGGGCCGGATGTTAGCTCCTGTACAGTCGGCAGATGTGGAGCTAGTTAGTCGTGGATAGTGTGAAGAGGTAGAGCTGAGGTCATAATGTTGAGGCTAGATCTTGTTCTATGGATATAGGGTAAAACCCCCAATGGGGACGCACTAGGTAAAAAAAAAACTCCCTGGGCAAAATTGGGCAAGCCAACATTGCATACAAATAGTACAAATTAAAGTTTGAACATCCATGCACAATTTGCAAGATTTGTACACAACATTGGCATGCTCAGTTTTGACCAGGGAGTGTTTTTAGCTAGTGCGTCCCCATTGGTCCCTGCGTCCCTATTGAGGGTTTTACCCTAAAGAAATTCTAATGTCGTTAGTTCAATTGGATTAGAAGAGTCAATGATTGAGAAGTCATTTTAGCTAATGCGATGGTCGTTTTGCTTAGCATGCAGGCGAGGAGCTACATGTGAAGGTTTTGCAAGGTGTAAACCGGTTTGGCTAGATACACCTAAATGTTGGTCAATGCTGGCTTTGAAATGTTGTCCAGTACCACCAATGTATGAGGCACTGCATCCTCTGCATTTGAAACGGTAGATAGCACCTGACAGAAGTGGTGTGGGTGGATTTTTAAATTTAAAAGAGGACCCAATGGTAAATGTGTTCATGTATAAAAATTTGAAGTTTATGTGTGGGTAAGCTTCAGAGAGGAACATTTTCAATTTGTTTGCTTAGTCTCGCCATTAAAGATTGCTTCTTCATGCTTAACAATAGACTGTACAAAGAAATAGATGGTGTCTCCATGGAAAGGCCGCTTAGTCGGTCGTTAGCAAATATCTTCCTATGCCATCATGAAACCCTTTGGCTTAACCATTGCCCAAATGGCTTCAAACCAATCCACTACAGCTAGTCGTTAGGCCTATCCAGATGACACCTTCCTAGTATTTAAGAATCAAACAGATTCTGATATCTGGATTACCTATCTAAATAGTAAACATCAAAATATCAAGTTCAGTGCCAAAACCAGACAGATCATTCTTTAGTCTTCTTAGATGTTTTAGTAACCAACCACAACTCAACGCTTGTAACTGGGGTTTACAGAAAACCCACGTTCTCAGGCCTCGGAACAAGTTTTTTTCAGTCACTGCTACGATCAATTTAAAATCAATGCTATAAAAACTCTATGTTCGGCACACCATTTGGAATTTGTTCTCCTCCTACCTTAGGTAGGTACCTTCTCAAACGAAGTTGACTTTCTCCAAACTTTCTTCAAAAACAACAATTATAAGCACCATCTTCTGGACCACCACTGCAAATCGTTCCTAGACAAACTGTTTGATCCAAGCATTAGTAAACCTTCTGTCCCTAAATTAGACTTCTTTCATTCGCATCTGTACTACAACAAAGCCTCTGTTACGTAGTGCAGCAAACACATTGAAAACGTTCCTCTCTGAAGCTTACCACACATAAACTTCAAATTTTCATACAAAAACACATTTACCACAGGGTCCTACTTTAAATTTAAAGACAAACCACCCACATAGCTTCTATCAAGTGTTATCTACCTTTTAAAATGCAGAGGATGCAATGCCTCGTACATGGTAGCACTGGACAACATTTCAAAGTCCGCATTGGCCAACATTTAGGTGCATCCAGCCGAACCAGTTTACCCCTAGCAAAACCCTTCACATTCAGCTCCGCCCTGCACACCTGCATGCTGAGCAAAACGACCATCCCATCAGCAAAAATGATTTCTCAATCATTCACTCTTCTAATCCAACTGAACTCACAACATTAGAATTCCTTTATATTCATAGAACAAGTCCTAGCCTCAACATTATGACCTCAGCTGTACCTCTTCACACTATCCACGACCAACTAGCTCCACATCTGCCGACTGTACGCGAGCTGACATCCAGCCCCTTCTCACAGCTCTGTTCATTCGCTTTCTAGACTATAGCCCATGACTGACATTTTTCCTCCAACTGTACATGTTCTTTTCTCACTGCATCCCATATCACCCGACCTTTATATAAGGACCCCCATTCGCACCATGCTCATTAGCCTTTTAGCTCTCCCCCTGATAGCAGCAGCCCAGACCCTGCTATATTAAAATAAAATTAGTCTTTTTACATTCCTTCAACTTCTTTCAACTTTATTTCTGATGATGGGAGATGAAAAATCCCAAAATTTGAATTTTAGTTTTACCGTCGACTTTCTATTTATTATCTATGAAATACATACAGGCATTATAGAGGTTTATTCATAGACCACACCATACATTGACTGAACAGTGAAGACTGGCCCCTTAGGCAGATTTCGGTCCAGCAATTGGGCCTGACTGTACGGTGCCGCAGACACAGTTTGATAGGTTTTCCCATGACTTTTTCATACTATGTTTAGGCTAGATGACTTCTTTTACATTCAGTAACGACTGGCAAACCTGTAATTACTTGTAAAACTTCTAGCTATACGCAAAACGTTCACAAAAACATTATGGCTGGAAGCGTAATTACATAGAGCAACTGTCTATGACATCCTTTGATATTTGCAGTAGCATAAAATTATTTCCTAATATTTAGTGAAATAGGTAATGTCTCATGTTGTGGAACAGAAGCTTCTAAAATTCGTGGTATGCAGTATGCTCAATTTGTAATGAAATGCCAAGTAAGCATCTAATGGAGTTGTTAGCTAACTAAAATTATACAGTTCATGTGTTTAGTGACAAAGTTCTTGCCGATGGTAGAACTGGAAGTTGTGCATCTGGCAGGAGCAATTACTCAACAGCTGCAGACTGCAGTTATTCGACTGCACTGCTGCAGTTAGTTTTATGAAATTCGCATGAGTTGTTAGGTACATACCAATGTATCACAAGAGTACCTAAATGATCAAATTTTAGTGATGATCTATTTGTTATCACATGCGAGCAAAGCGAAGAGTGGTGATGGCTTTTTTTTACGAATTTTCAAGTATTAGCATAGACCACGCCATGCATTGACTTGACACTGAAATCGGACCTCTCGCAATTGGGCCTGGAGGCCAATTTTTAAGTAAGTGTTGAACTTGATGAAACCAGTTCTAATAATTACAGAGATCTAAACAAAAATACATTTCTTCTTTGTACCATAAGGAATGCGCTGCAGAGCAGGGAAGCTAAATTCGAAATCATACATCTCAGTAGGCAATAATAACAACTTACAATCATACATCATTAGGCAATACACCAGGCTTTGCGAAAGTCCTGACCTGTTTTGTATCTTCAAAGTGTGAAACTGATTTCAAAGACTTGATGAAATTTATTGACAATGACTAATTCCTAAACTATTTCAGATAATATAATAGCTGGTAACAGACTAACAGTGCTCATTTTTATACATTGTTGATAATGGAAACAAAAAAAAAAAGGGATAAAGATAGCAGCTCTCCTTCGAGCGGGTCACCAGAAGGTGGACATTGTTAGGTTCAAAATGTCAGTTTATCAACAGTGAAACCGGTCAAAAACCGACTTTTGAATAATGAAAGCCTCAAAGATCGACCACGTTTAGGCACACCACAAGTTATTCAACAGAAGAATGTTCAAAGAGCCTTTGAAAATGAGCCAAAACTCAAAATTACTGAATTTGCAAAGAAGCAGATTTCTGTGTCAACTGTGTCAAGAGCTGTAAAGAGTGAAGGTGAAAAGAGCTTAAAGCATCAGAAAAGACTGCTGCTAACTGCTGACATGGTTAAAATGCGCCAAGAACGATGTACCGCCTTCTTAAAAACTTGAAAAGTCATAGAAAGTGAGTCATCATTTTTTCAGATGAGAAGACCTTCACCGTGGATCCTGCCTTCAACAAGAGAACGATCGAGTTGTGATCTTTGGCCAAGACATCTCTGATGTTTGTTATGTCTCCACAACAAAGCATCCAGCCTCTGTGATGATGCTTGGCATTGTGGCCTCCAATGGAGAGAATATGCCTCCAGTGTGGTTCAAGGGCGGTTACAGGTTGACGGGGGCTGAATACAGGGATATCATCGCCACTAAAGTTCTTCTTTGGATCAGAACCAAAATCATCAAAGATGGAGATTATGTGTTTCAGCAAGATAGTGCACCAGCGCACACATAAAAACCATCCAAAACTGGAGGAGCCAAAATATGATATATGACTTTCTGGCCCCCTACAGTTGCCTGATCTCAATCCTCTGGACTACAGCGTGTGGCCGCATATTGAGAGTAAAGCATGCAAAGATCGCCACAACATTGAGGAGCTGAAAGCCACAGTAAACCGCACTTGGGCCCAGATGAAGGACTACGTCCGTAATGTGTGTAAGGACTTCTGACCGCGATTAGGGCGTGTCATTGCAGCAAATGGAGGTCCTATTGAATAGCAATGTTATTTAGATCATAGCTAATAAACTAATACAATACAAACCTTGTTTTATTTTATTATAAATAAAGCTTCTACAAACTTTGGATGGCAAATTATTAAAATAGGTCAGGACTTTTGCAAAGCCCAGTATAGGGCCTATCACACCTTCAGACACCAAGAAATATTAAAAATTCATAATTTTGAGAGATACCTATCAAAATTTTGTAGAAAAATTGGCTCATAGATACTACCTACATGTAATACCTTAACATCACATCAGGGTTGCGAAGTCGGAGGATTTGAGGGGGAGTCGGAGTCGGAATCTCACTTGCTCTAGGAGTCTGAGCCGGAGTCAGAATTTTTAGTCCGACTCCGACTCCGACTCCGGGATGCCATTTATAAACAAATGTCATTCTATTTCTTTGAAATTTAGAAAATATGCATAGGTATATCATTATACTGTATATACTTCCATTATCTCAAAAACTAAGGCCTAAATCAAAGAAATTGTGGAAGTAAAATGTGTTTCTTTTACAAAAATACATGCACTATGTAAATTTCAGAAAAATCGGTAGAAAATTGAGTATTTTGCCCCCCCCCCAATTTTTGTCCCTCATGCTCCCCCTCACATAGTGTACCAGGTGCAAAAGTTTTACGAATATTTGTTTAATGTCCTCACTTTAATATTCCATTGATGCAAAATATCATTGTATATGTACAAAACACCTAACATCTTTAACTTGATAATGTTTATATTAGCAAAATTATTTGGACATGTTTAATGTTTACATCAAATATCTATTAGTTGGACCTAGGAGTCGGAAATCTTGAGGACCAGGAGTCTGAGTCGGAAATTTTGGAGGGCCAGGAGTCGGACCTTGAACCCTCCGACTCCGCAACCTTGCATCACATTCAATCAAGTTTTTTCCCATGTCTGAGGTGCTGCAATAGCCTTAGAAACTGATGTATGTAGAGCTTTCTGTAGACCTCATCCCTATAGCCGCAATGAAAGTGAGGCAAAGAAAACCCAGTAATGCTGTAAAAATGAATTAAAACCACAGTAATACTACATTGGTAGCAATGAACTAAAAATACATTTATGTAACTATAAGATGAAAATACCAAAACGGCTGATAAATGGTATTAAAACATAATTTAGTATTTATTACTGGAACCATCGAAAGCTGCAGATCGTGATATTTCACATAACTGGCTAGGTATATTACACCACTTTGCGGTTGCCTATGTTAGAACACTTGCACGGTTTCCTCTGCTGCATCACTTTTTGCCTGAGTTAAATCACTTCGTGAGTGCCTAGATTAGACAATTTCATGGGTACTCACGTTAGGCTACGGTACATAATCACTTCATGAGTGCCTATGTTACATCACTTCTTGATTGCCAAAATTAAATCATTTAATGGGTGACTAGGTTTTTCACTTCATGGTTGCTGGAGTTCAATCACTTCACAATTTCCTACATTACATCACTTCAGGGCTGCCAATGATATATCACTCAACAGTTGCCAATGAAATATCACTTCATAGCTGCCAATCCAGCTATGATTCAGTTTTTGCACTGAGCTCATTTCATTTTTATTTTGCACTTATTTTTTATATTGTGGGTAGGTTAGTTATGATTGTGTTATTCTTTGTAGGAGCGGTCAATCTTGGGCCTGCAGCATCTGTTAGCTTTTTCTGACGGCCTGACAATCTCAGACCTGTTTACTACTACTAGCTACGACACATCCATCACCTACTGGAATCATTTAAACTATCTTATTTGCGCAACGACCATCATCACGACCCATTTGACTTTTGGCACTTGTAATTTCTGTACATAACTGTGTTCTGATCCGATTTTAGCATTAAAATTATTTCTTGACTTTGTTCCTTACCATTTACTTTAACATCCGCCTGTATTCTTTTCAATTTTCTTCACCTGGGAGCGAGAGCAGCATCGTTTAAATCCAATACTATATTGGACATGTGAGTGTCTTTTTATAGGGTGCATGCCTGAAGTTTTTGTTTTGCTTTTTGCCATTGTAGTGCATGCACCCATAGTACTGCCATACGCCCACACGATATATGCAGACAGTTGTGGGGAGTGATGTATGATCAACGATAGTCTATACCATCCACAATATACGATACACAACATGCACAGACAGCTGACTTCTTAATTACAGTAAATGCATGGGGAGCAATTACAACAGTTCACAGATGCATGACAGTGCCACATCTTACGTGACATACCGGTATCTCCCAAGCTACCTACCGCTTGTCAGTGTCTTCCGCAATTATTCCCGTGCGATCATTAGACCTGTGAAAACCTGATCTTTATACCTGTGAAAACCTGTCTAGAAGAAAAGAATACACTACTGTAATTTCTTTTTTAGTGAAGTCCCATCAATGCTTATGGAACTATGCATAGATACCCTTTCTGAATACAGTAGAACAGATTTGACAAATGCCACACAAAGGGAAATTGAATCAGAAGTAAAATATATGGGTAAATGCAATCATTATTGATAGAAAGTAAGGAAATTATCATACCAAACTATTAACTCAGAATGTTGATATTTTATAAATCCTCACATAGTAAATAAGTAGCTATCTAATTCATTCTAACAGAAATTGCTTATTAAACATAGTGTTAGTGTGAATGGTGCCCAAAGTATCAGCTGTCTGTGCATGACGCATTTCAAAATGGGTACTGATATTTTCTTTTAAATTTCTCATGCTAACTTCAAACGAAAAATATGAGTATGATTATCATATATTTTACATTATTCCACACTAAATTGAAATTGAACTGGAAGAGAACCATCTCAGGTTTGATAGTGTAGGCAGATTTATACTAAGGGAAGCCCGGAGCAATGAAGTGTTATTTCTTGCCAAACATGGCCTGGGGCAAATTAGGCAGACGCCCCTTTACCAAAGCAAGCCCAGAGCAAGTTAAACTGATGCCTCTTTGCCAAAGCAAAGCTCAGGGTAAGTTAAGCTGATGCCCCTCAGCCAAAGGGTCCTGGGCAAGTTCAGCTGAGGGCCCCAGGAGATCCATCGGAGTACCGCATGGTTGGGTAATGAATTATGCATGTAAGTGATGTAACACATTTTTATGTAACCCTTCTTTGTGTGGGAACCATCCTCAACAACAGACCAGGGCAACCACCCCCAATGCCCTCTTATAAATTCAACCTTGCTTACATATTCACGCCTGACGAAGGATTTCATGAACCTTGTGCAAAATTAGCATGTAACTGACCTTTTCATTGTAGGAAATTTGTTTGCATGTCATTTTCAATCCACTTAGTGGCTACTTTTAGCAACAGGAAAAAGTAAAGATGAAAAAGTGATTAGATATGGACAGCACATGCTCTTGGCCTCACTAATATGTTCTACCTTTGTTATATTAGGTCCGGATTTTAGGATTTAAAGCCAAAATGTCACTCCTATTGTTTTCTACTACACTCACCTATCTTTATAACTTGCTAAAACTCTGCTAGTGTTAAAACTGTGTTTCAGTTTTATTTCTGACTTGGTCTAACTTTTGCTAAATTGCTAGATAACCGTGTCATCCAAACCTCATAATAATAGATATCTAAGACGTCATGGGATGGCATAGTGAAACCTTAATAAACGATACTTTTTTATAACTTCGTCACTGTGAATTGAATAATTTGCGTACAGTGTGTTCAACTCAAATCAATTAACCTTAGGATGGCAAAAACTTTGATACTGCAACTTAAAATGGTATTGTATTCTTTCTCTAGCACAATCAGGTTTCAAATAATTTCTACAACACTTTGGATGGGGCAAATACAGTGCTTCTATAAATATATGGTATATTATTTCTGAGAATTTGAGCCTAATGACCTTAGCTTATGGGTGTCACTAACTCAGTAAAAAATTTTCTCATGGTGCTTGGATGAAAAATTACCCTAGGCAAATCAAACAATTTAATCACTGTTGTGTGTTTATTTTTTATAATTTATATGCTTGTAAGTTTTGTGTCATACTCTTAAGGAAATATGCAAAAAATATGCCAGGCTGCAGAGCTTATAATTAGGTTGCGTTTCCATGGAGATTGATGAATAGCATGTTAAATATGGCAAAAATACAATCCTTAGCTCTTTGTCTGACATAATTTTTTGCTTGAAACACTTTTTGAAATCGAAACAAAGCTACTGTATTTACAGTTTCTTTTTGCCATGGCATGGAGTCTCATTTTCATAATTTCTGTCAAAACAGGTTTGCTCTTAGTTCACGTCGAATAAATTCAACGAAGGAGACACGAAGTGGTGATTTTTTACGGGCAGTAGACCAAGGCCCCCTTGAGTAGACAATTTCTTTTTTCAGTTTGCTATGTTCCTTTGGGTGGAGCGGTTTCCACTAGCGCAAAAGCCAAAAGCTACGACCTTCTGAAGAATTGATTGGTAGCCTGGTAGGCAGGATAGCTATACAGCAGGAATTTAATTGTATTCAGTAATCCTTTGCTGCTTGCTAATGTAAAATTTTCTTTCTGCCTGGCACTTAGGGTAGGAAACAATTGGGCTGCTTAAATGAATTGATAGTGCAAGCACTTATCTCTGATGACACTTTGACTTGGCTGTGTAGCATATTTTTCAGAAGCATATTAGTAACCAAAGCATTTTAATTAACACTTTTTTAAAAATTCCTCACTGTCATTTTTGATGGATTTTCCTCTTGAGCGCAAAAATTTTTTGCTCTGCTGAAACTATATCACAGTGTCTTCTGGATACGCAACGGAAATTAAGTTCGGTGATGTTTCAGACCGACCAATATCGTTAATTTTTTTCATGTCGTCTAGGGGGAGGAAGGAGTGTGCTGGAGATGAATTGGAGTGCATTGGTCAGTAGAAAGGCTGGCTAAGAAAGCACACATTTCTTATGAGAATTTCAGTTGGTCATTGTGGCGTTTTTGTGTACATAAATATTAGAGCTGAAAGTATAATCAATGAACAAATGTCATCACAAATTTCTCGCTGTCATTTTTGACAACACGGGCCTTCTAGTATTAAACATATTTTCCGTTTTCTGTTCATTTTTTGCCAAAGAAACTGGCTTCCTTCGTCTCGATTTGCGTTCTCGATTCATTTAGCCGAGAAATTCATAATCTCTGTCAATGTAATATACGGATAATGCTGCTGCTCCCATCATGCTTTCAAAGCGAACTAAAATATCCATAAATTCTCAATTCTTTTGGTACAGCAGTATGCATCTAATCCTTATTATACTTAGTAGCTAATTGATTTCCCAGAAGATTAGCTATAGTGTTAGTTGCACCTGTCTTCCCTCCATCTCAAAAACAATTCTCTTGGACCTAGGTTTTACAACGATGTCTCGCTCATTGTTTCGATGTGAGACGCTCGGATCTCAGCCTAGAAGGTAAAATCATGATGCTCCAAACTACAGCGTCAACGTTTGTAACTTTCATGGTATACTGTGAAAGCAACACCTTGCAGCACTGGGGCCATTGGTGGGTTGAAGCTGGCTAAATATTTGGCGGTCACCCTAATCCATCATCTTTCATGTCTCGACTAACAAACTCACAGTGTCACAGTCTGCTGTAGCTAATTCTTTGCAATGCCCCCTTACCTTCATTTTTCCCCTTCTTTCCTAAATATTCATATGTTTTCAAGTTTTTGCCATAACAGCACAGCAATAACTTTTAGAGCACCAGAGCGTGAGTCCCGGCTGCTCTCTGAGAATGGGCCAGTTGGTCCGTCTACTGGCAACCATCCTACCATTTGAGCCTCCCATCTCTGAATCCATATACTGTAGTGCTGACTATCCCTGCTTCACTGCAGGCATGCAAGCCTCTGGTCCCGATATAGCAAGCACTTATTTGCAGTATGAATCAGTCAGACCAATTGTGGCTATACTTTAGTTCAAATTCCCTTTGCCAATTAATAATGAATTAATATGAATGAATTAACAATGTTGCTGTTGTTGGGATTTCTGTGGTGCCACCCCTGCTGTTGTTGATGTTTGTGTCTTCCCATTAAGGAGTGACCTAACTTACTTGGGCTCCGCTGTGGGAAATGCTCCTGATGCCCCTATAGTCTAATTATTCTTGGCTCTCAGCAGTGGTGGTGCTTACCTGATGCTGCATGACGTGTGAGTGTGGGTGGTCTTGCTGTTTTTGGTGAGGTTTTGGCTGTTCTGTGGTGTTGAGGAGCTGCTGTGCTGGTGGTGCTTGGATCGCTGTCATGGCAGTGTTGCCCCTTTTGCACTCACATCCTTGTGAGTAGCTATGTATTGTTTGTTGGTGGCTTTCTGATGACCAACGCCCTTCTACGGCTCGTTGGCAGTGCGTGCATGTGCATTCCCATGCTAGTGCTGGCGCGCGGGGCTGTGCTTGCCTCCCCTAGTCTGGCTGTCCTGCTCTGGGCCGGCCTGGGCTTTGGGGGCTGCAGATGTGAGTTACCCACGCTTCTGACTGGAGTTGCGGATAAGCTACACCTCGTAGGCATAATTTTGGTGCCTGATTGAACAGGCCCTTAATATTGTGATTTGTGAGGCAGACACTTTTTTAGCTCTGGCTGTGCAATGGTGATTCTTTAGAAAAATTAACTTTGTTTTGCTGGCAAGAGTTGGGAGGAAAGTCTTTATAGTAAAAAATTTAGTATTTGTCCATTTATTGAAACGAATGAAAAACGAGTATAGAAATGGCATATTAATTTTTCCCATATGAATACTCAGACCAGTTTTTAATCAGTTAAAAATAAATGCTAGGTAGTAAAAGTATACGATCATTCATTTCTAATCCTGGACAGGCATGAAGCCTCTGATTGTAAATTGAATAATAAATGTACAGCAATCAGAAAAGGCATGGGCAATGAATCAATTACCAAGGTATAAACAAAATTCCATCTATTGTGTCTGAAATGCTGGAAACGGGTCTATGCAATGTACACTGTACAGCATATTGAATGCCAAAACTATTTCAGCCTATATAATTTGGTAACGATCCACTCTTTGGCGTCTGAGATACGAGGTTATTTTCAAACGGAAATTCTCAGTTTTTTTAAAGCCCCATTCAGACGAAAAGCAAAAATTGTTGAAAGTGGTATTTCGTCAACGACTGCTCCACCAGACTCGGCAAAAAAGTTCCCTGAAGAACGAGTTCCGTGAAATGCATCTAGGCCAATCTCCTTCGCAGCTTGTGGGCAATTCATTCAAAGCAACTTATGGCCCAGTTTCCCCTGTTATCTGTCCACCCCTAAGGTATGTAAGGCCTCCGCTTTTCTTAAAAATTGATGTTAAATAGAGTAATTGAAGCAAGGTTAAAAGCATAAAATGTAGCTATTTGTCTCCAGGTTACAACGATGATAGCCGCAGGAAACGTACCGTACATCTCAAAATTTTATTTACAAACTGCAAGTGAATACAAAACATTTAGTTGCCGAGTAGCCTACTATGCACATGCACAGCGAATAAAAAAATGTTGTGTTAACAAACAATAAAGCTTCTTAAATTATTACTTAAAATTCTTTTTAATGCACCTTCCAAAAACTTTACCCTAGAACATTGCAGCTGTAAGAACGTTTCACCCGTTACGTGTGCATTGAATGATTTAAATGTGCCAAGCTTGAATATTCAACAATTTTGTCTGATGAAATCTGCGAAGACATTGCTCGTCTGCGCATGGCTGGGACCCCTAATATTTTTGACATTCCATTGCCCCTGGGTTAAGTTTAGATTTTTCTAACGCATCAGCCAAGTCTCCCAATACTACCGCCATATCAACCTCTCTTGCCATGATGGCAACCTGCCGAACAGTTGAGTAAAAATCACAAGTAAAAAAACACTACAAAGTCGAATCTATAGTTGGGCTAAATTGCAATCGTGATGTATCTCAAAGACACTGCTGTTGAATGACAATCGCGATGTATTTGAATGTACTACTGCTGTTTAAACAGAATAGAAATATTTTTCAAACAAATAGATAGCAATAAATCTACCATGATTAGTACTACCAAAAATGTTAGGGTGCCCGCACACCAAAAATCTTTAAGCGAGAGAGCAAGAAAGACTGCATTCATTAACGTGGATCATTGCGGGAGTACACACACCGGCAAAGAGCGAGAGAGAGAGACTGAAAGACTGAAGATAGTCAGAAGCGAGAAGCGGTGTTCCATGAGCTTTCTCTGAAGCGAGTTGCCTCGGCCAGGGTCACAC